>ML813694.1:80302-94390 GCA_009831015.1 Picea engelmannii
AAAAATATTATAAACCAAAGTTTTTCTCAATGAATAGTAACAATCATCATCATAATCATTTGCAACATGTGTACAATTTTACATTTCAAATATGCATATACCCCCACCTATCCAAAATTGTCATTGTGAACTTTTGTCCTCCTAAGTATGATCTAACACGTGTATAAAGTTGCATCTCAAGAATATATATACCTCCACCTATCCAAAATTGTTACTATGAACATATGTCCTTAACATATTTATATCTCAAACAAACATATACCTTTACCTATCCAAAATTCTACCTACATCTATCCAAAATTGTTATTGTGAACTTATTTGTTTCATTAGTACTATGGGTGAATAAATTAAATAAATAGATAAAAATAAAAATGTTTATACCTTTACAGTTATAAATCTCAAACAAAATATAATTTCACCTATACAAAATTGTTATTGTGAACTTATTTCCTTCACAAGTATGACTAAATATATTTGTATATTTACATAGTAGAAATAAAAAATAAACAAAAATAAAGATGTACATACAATAAGCTTCGAATATTGTTACCTTGGACTTATGTTCTCACAAGTATGATTGAATATGTCTACAATTGTACATCCCAAACAAAGTTAATTGTTATTATGAACTTATGTTTCATACATATGATTTAATTTGTGTATAAATTTACATAGTAGAAATACATAAATAAACCAAAACCATTGAATAGAGCCTATGGAATAATGGATAAATATGACTTTCATTGATATCATAATATGTGTATAGATTTACATTCCATCATAGAAGTTCATAAATAAACAACAATAAATATTCCCACATGACAAAGACTTGTTAGGCATCCACTAGATGAGAATTTAGAAGAGTTTTTGAATTAATAACTAAATAAGATGTTCATGGAACCCATATTTAATGATTATATTTCAAATTTTCCATTTTAGTTAATGGTTTAGGGTAATAAGAATTTGTGTCTCAATCATAGTACTCTCATTGAGGAGGAAGCTTGAGAATGGTTGGCTTATCAGAAAGTTGTCTTAGGTTGAT
Source organism: Picea engelmannii (assembly GCA_009831015.1). NCBI lineage: Eukaryota > Viridiplantae > Streptophyta > Pinopsida > Pinales > Pinaceae > Picea > Picea engelmannii. The sequence goes on from ML813694.1 coordinate 81,345, forward strand.
GGACAATTGGTTTGGATTGTTGGTTGTCATTGATGTCAATCCTTGGAGAGTGATATTTTAGATTGATGTCAAGCCTTAGTAATTGATGTCAACCCTTGGAGAAGTCCAATAATTAATTTTGGTAGCACAATGGCATGGGTAAGGTACCTGAGTCTGTTTAAGGTATAAAGGCATAACAATTAGTGAATTTAAAGGTAAGACTATTCTAGATGGATAGTATATGTCATGTCATTTCTGGTGATATGTGGAATGTCACATAAATCCTCACGGTTAGAGATTTATGGCCTTATGAAGTTGGAGAACCCTCATGAGTTATCTAGAAGCCCTTAGAAGGTCAAAGAAGTCAATTATTCTAGAATCTCCTAGAAGAAGTGTACTAGTCAAATTGATGGTAACTAGGAGTTAATAACTGGTATAGTTGTTGCATTAAGAAAATAATTAAAAATAAATTAGTTTCAACAACAAGTTGTGAGTTTGGTAATTATGGTAAAGTAGTTTTGATGAGAAGATTGAATAGTCAAAGTGGTGGACGAAAAAAAATGAATTAAATAATAAAGTGATTGCAACAAGAAGTTAGTTAAGGGCAAAAAAGTTATGAATTGACTAATTATAGAAAAGTTAGTTGCAACAAGAAGTTAGTTAAGGGAAAAGAAGTTATGAATTGACTAATTATAGAAAAGTTAGTTGCAACAAGAAGTTGTGAGTAAAGATAAATTATTTAAATAATCAAGTAGTCAAAGTGGTTGCAAAGAGAAATTATTTAAACAATAAAGTGGATGCAACAAGAAGTGGTGAGTTTACTATTTATGGATAAGTCAAAGTTGTTGCAAAATAAATTATTTAAATAATAAAGTGGATGCAACAAGAAGCGGTGATTTTACTATTTATGTATAAGTCAAAGTGGTTGCAAAAGAAATTAATTAAATAATAAAGTTAGTTGCAACTAGGAGTGGAGAACTTACTATTTGTAGCAAAGTGAGTTAAAAGTGGACAAGTGGTTAGAAGTGGGTTATCCCTAAAAGAAGGAAAGTGGGTTAAGTTAGTTAGAAGGTAACCCCTTGAACAAGCTACATGGAAGTATAAATAAGAGAGAAAGGCTCACCTATTAGCACTTATTGAATATCATTGAATATCTATGTTGTGAAAGGTTATTTGGGCATATGTTATTGATAGAGAAAAAGTGTGGTAGAAAAATTGCGGCAGAAAAAGTGCAGTAGAAAAATCGTGGCAAGAAAAGTGCGACAGAAAAATCGCAGCATGACAAGTGCGGAAGCAAAATCGTGGTAGAAAAAGTATGGCAGAAAAAGTTCGGCAAAAAATCATGGCAAGAAAAGTGCGGCAGAAAAATCACAGTAAAAAAATCGTAGTAGAAAAAATGTGCCAGAAAAATCATGGCAACAAAATCGTGGCAGCAAAACCACGACAACAAAACACTACAAGAAGAAAAATGTATGGTTTTCATATGTGTAGTGTTGAATATATGAATCTGGTTGAGGGTTTTCCTTGTAAATCTGTTGGATGCCCTCTTGGAAATTTAGGGCTTGTTGTAGAGTGGATTTGAGGTAAATCTACTGAAGTTTAGTATTGGTTCATGTTTGAGGGATTTTGGTTGAGGTATGTTGTTGAAGTTATTGGTACAGATAAAGGTTTTATAATAGTGAGGTTGTGGCACATGGTTTATGTGAGGATTTATCCTATTTGATTTATGGAAAGTGTGGTGCATTTCTAGAGGTATCTTTCTAATTATCTTGGTGTATGTTATTGGTATATGGTAGAGGTATATGATTGGGTACATGGATGCGATACATACTTGAAGTACATGGTGATCTTGATACATCTCGTTGAGGCATAGTTTGGTTTGTTTTTTATACATGATTGGCACACATTGTTGGCTATCTTTGTATAATGTTGATGCACATGGTTGATGTACATGATTGATGTGCATTGTTGGCACATGGTTTGAGTGATATTCTTGTGATTTTGGGCATGAGATCTATGTTATCAGATCTGATATATTGAGGATAGTATTGGTACATGTTGTTGGTGTATTTAGTTTTGTTGGTACAAGAAAGGAACAGATACATGTTGGTTACAAGCTAGTGGCACAAATTGATTACAGGTCAGTGGCAGAAATTGGTGCAAGTTTACAATAGTATATCTCACAGTGATAGTATGACAATGGTTACATCATTCTACTTATATTTCAGGGTGGTTGGATGGGTAAATGATAGGTGGTTGTAGCCACCTTCCATTTGTATATGGAGAACATAGGGGGTTGTATCGTCCTTCTAGTTGTAGCCAAATAATTGGGGAGTTGGAGCTTCCCTAGGGTTGTAGCCTAAGAAAATAAGGGGTCAGAGCCTCCTTCCAGTTGTAGCTGGAGAATTGGAAGCTGATGCTTCCTTGAATGTAATTCTTGACATATAAGAAAATTATTATGTGGTTTTCTCCCACATTTGGTTTCCTCGTAAATATTGGTGTACTGTGCATTGTGTGTATGTGTTTGTTATTGTTTATTATGCACTGATGAATATTAATGCTTATGATACAATAAAATATTGATGATGAACAAATGAACATGGTTGAATAAGTAAAATAATATACATTGTGGTTTAAAGGATTAATAAATGGTATAATTTATCATTACTTATTCACCCCCCCTCTCAATAATCCAACACGGCTAACCCTTCTTCTAGAATTATATTTTTGTCGAGGGATAACTTGGGGAAAGGTTTCCCAACCCTTCCTTGAGCAAAATATTTTGATCAAGGGGGAGCACGGGGAAGGGTCAACCAACCTTTTGCGAGCATAATATTCAATTCAAGGGAATACCACTAAACATTTTCCCAATCCTTCCTCAATTGTAATATAATCTTCGAGGGGAAACTAGGAAAGAGTTGGTTGACCCTTTCTCCATCATAGTATTTTCATCGAAGGGGATATCGGTTAAGGGTTGAATAACCCTTTTCTTATACTCAAATGTTATCACTCGTGTGTCTATACAAATCAAGTATTTAGAAATCTTATCTATCTTTCATTTCAAGTGGTCATGTATAACTATTTATTTAGAGGTATCCCTATACTCATCATCAACAATTGGTGTGGTTCTCTTATGCTTGTATTCATCATCATCATTAAGTCGTTGCATGTAGAGCAAACTTAATCCATCATGTGGGCATACTTTTTCTTGTGATGGTCATTATGAGTAGTGGGGTTTGTTACAAAGTAGTTATCACATGTTCTTACCACATATTTGGAATATAAACTTATTATTATCATTATTGTTTGTATAAAACTCATATAGATTTATTCAATTTAATGTTAAAATGATGCAAAAGTCTTTTATAAAATTTACACAACAATATGGAAGAGTATGATAAGTTAGAGAGTTTATATTAACTTATGATTTTTATATTGGTTTATGCTCATTTTTGTTTATCTATAACATTGATTATATTCTTATTGCAAAATATAGTTTATCTTTATTGATTTTAATTAAATTATGCATACTTTATTTGAATTATATTGATTTTTGGTTGTATCTTTGTCCATGGAGAGAAAAACTACATTTTGGAATGTTAAGTTCTAAACACTATGTGGACCTACTTTTCAATGGAATAAAAGTTGTTAAAAGAATATTCTTCCCAAGTAGAAAGCAATTGCACAACAATGACATCAACCATGGATGTGTCATTGTAAATGTTATAGAGGCTTATAATAGAGATATTAAATTGTCACATGCATCAAGAGGTGTACAACAATGACATCAACCATGGATGTGTCATTGTAAATGTTATAGAGGCTTATAATAGAGATATTAAATTGTCACATGCATCAAGAGGTGTAGATATATTTTCAAAAGAAAATGGTTTTTTTATTAAATGGGATGCATCATACACTTTTAATCATATTGACTACTCTCTAAAACATTGCAAGTTAAAGGAGATAATTAACCTATCAATTCCAATAGTGGATACAAAAATATTCTATATGAATATAGGTTTTCTTTTCTTCTTACAAAATTCAAGTTTTTACACAGATTTTCAAATTATAAAGATTGCATTCATGTAGATCTTGTGACAAATGTAGATGAAAATATTATATTCAAGGGAATATTTTGGGATCTTTCTCATTTGGCATGTCAGTTAATGAACTTATGTTTCGTTGTGACATTTTCTCATTCGAGTTATAGCTTGGCATCCTTGTATCTTGGACAATAAAAAAATAATGGATTTCAATATAAGTTCATTCTTAAATATTGAAATCATTAAGAAATTTGAAGGTTCACCAAAACAAATTAACCAAAATCACAACATTAAGTTCATGGGAGAAAAGGTGAATCTGTTCCATTATTGTTCTTCACAACCAAATTATATTGATAGGGGAATAATTTCAAATGTTCTGGAAGGAGAGGTGGCACACTTTCCACCACTATATGGTAATGAATTTGGAGTTTTAATCTAGAAAGTCTCTGTCTATTGTGATAAATGTTATTTATTAGAAGATACTCTTTAAACATGTCCTACAAACTACTTTCTTGACCTTAGTTATGCCCCTTTAGATGTGATATTAAAAAAATGCAAACGAACCTAGTGTCAACTTTTGGAAAGTATTCGAAGCATGTCCTCTAAATATGGTGTATCCACCTATGGATAATGTAGATTTTGTTGATATAAAAAGTGTGACAACAAGGCCATTCAATATTCTATAAAATGCCAAATTAGGAGTGCATCATATAAAAGGATTCTAGCACAATATATGAAAAAACATTTGATGAAAGTTCATTCTATGCAAAACTGGGCACTACATTTTGTTGTATTTTTTTTGTATTTTTAAAATTCCATTTCAGTCAATGTTTGAGGGTAATAAGAAGGTGCATCTCATGAATGAAAATTCAAAAGTAGACTTTGTATTAAATTATCTAGCATGAACTGCCCTTATTTCCATACAAGGAGGAAAACATAAGAGAACTCTACTTACAATGAAGTTTGACATAATATATGTATATCAAAATGCATGGTTTAAATGATATGTAATAGAAATAAGAACTTTACACCATTATAATAATATGTTTATAAATAGTGATTTGAAGGATGTGAATGGAAATAGATGATTGAAAAAAACTAGATCAAATATGTTTCAATAGTATCCAATATCAATAAGATTATGGAATTAAATTCAAATAAGGCTCCACATATAACACATTCAATAATTTAATATGGAACAATGGAACCTCTCAAATTACTTCCATCTAATATGTCCCAAGGTTGACTTCACAAGATTCCTAGTAAGAAAATCCAATAGATTGGTCTTTTGTCTCCAATGTCACAATTCATTTTCCGCAAAGTAATGATAAACCAATTTCTAGATGTTGCAATCGTGAAGAGAAACTTCTTTACAAGGTGTAATGATTGTATTTAATCATGAAAAATATTAGGGACACCACTGATCTAGTCGAAGTAGAATGGTTGTGTGTAGTTTACTCAACCCATATTCACTACATTGCAAGTTGTCACCATATTTTCTATGCCCATAGATTATCTTCAGAGAAGAGTCCAAGCACTTGAGAATTATGCATAACAAGATGGATAAGTTAAAAACCTATACCCTAAATGACCACTCTCAGATTCAAATCAAGAAATTTCATTTGATAACTCTTGCACAACGATCCTCTAAAAACTCTTGTAAACAAAGAGACAAGAAACTGCAAATCGGTAGCTATCTGTTAACTATCTAAACATGATCATTTCAACTTGCATAATAAATTCAAAACAAGATATAGATAATCTCATTAAAAGCGTGAATAAAAAAATGGAACTGGACAAGAATGAGAAATATTTTATTATTAACATCATAGAAGTTGGTTACAACTTGTAACCATTGTGGCATGGTCACAAAATTGGGCTCCAAGTTCCTCCACCCAAGGCTAGAGATGAAAGAAAAACCTCCAAAGATTTGTGTTCCAATAGATCCAAGGAAGGAAAATAAAATTTTCCTGACAAGATAGAGAGAATTTTTTTTATGAAAACAAGGGTTTTCAAAGGGGAAGGACAATATCATATGCAAGGGGAAAAGGGGACTTATAGGGATATAAGGAAAATTCCAGCATAAGGTTTCATTTCTCTATTCTTTTTTTTCCTCCACCCCAAGGATATAATTTATACTCTCTTTTGACTGTTGGAGTAGTTATGAACTGGATACAAGAGGTTGGGAACCTAGGGAACTCGTCAACTCCATCCGAAATGTGATGATTTAATATTTTCTTGAGCTAATTTAACATGTATGTGGGTTTCTAACTAGAAAAGTGCATATGTACGTGAGTTACTTTAAGAAGAGTCACATACATCAAGCGAAATGGGGTTTTTTAAAGTAGTTTTTGGGAGTAAAAGGGGGATTATAGTTATACAAGTATGGAAAGGGATATAACTAAGGAAAATGAGTCATCATAAGCATATGTGGTGTCAAATGATGCTATAATAGATGCCCCCTAATGTGTGAGGTCAAAAGAGCAACTGATGGTCAAAATACATCACAATGTAGTCATAATATTTTGGAGGGGTCATTGGGTAGGATTGGTTGCATACCAATCCCGAAACAATACCTACAATAGAAACAAGTAAGATACTCTCTTCTAAATTCAGGCATTCTCATGCTTGAGTGTGGTGTAAGCATGGCCACCAAATCAAGTACATTGTGGATCCATGAGTGATAAAAGTATAATTGATGTCCACGACCACAAAATATGTACAAAGTGGATCCATGTAATATATATAGAAGTAATAATCATGGCCACGTGAAAAATACACAATGGATCCATGCAAAAATGTAGATAATATCCACAAATGGATACACAATGGAGCTCTGTCTCAAAATCAAATAGAGGATATCTGGAAGCAATGTATTGAAAATATTGATCCTCTACAAGTACAAATGTCGAAGAGGGTGGTACAATCAATACAAGTTGGTAGGAGCACAAAATATGCGATGCTCGTACTTCACCCGAGGTATTCAAAATAACCCGTCGTGGTGTGAGTCTACACTACACAAATAGATGTATTGAAGTTGAACACAATGAGACATTGTTTTATTACTGGTCATTGATTTATATCATTAACAAACATGAGACAACACATCGATAATGATAACATGCATCAAGGTACCTAGTACAATATAACAAGTGTGAATAAAGGAGTTGATGTCGAACACCTAATAGAAACTATCGATAAGGGGACATTGATGTATTCCAACTATCAATAATGAGGGAACATGCCATTGATGAATGCAATCCCCAAGGTAATAAAAATGACTCGGTATCCTTGTCCGAGAGAAATATGTGTTGAAGTTTATAGGAATATATCTACTAGAAGGAAGGCATTAATGCATCTTCCATCATCCAGCATGAGGAGTAGCAAAAGGCCAAATATTTACAAGGACTCAAATGAAAATATTGAGAGGACCAAACAGAGGTACGACTATGACATGTACCATATGGAATAGTATATGACATAGACTCTTTGAATAGTAAACAATTATGAAGACTATTGAAAAAGACGAAGAATCCACCAATGGGGTCAAATGGAAACTAATGTACTACATGAATCCCCATGTGTGACAATGTTTGTTGACGCCTTACACAAGGGAAACCACTCAGCCAACAACCAATGATGGTTTTTCATCCATTGAGCACAAGGTTACCTATAAATAATGTAAATAGGCCCAGGGTGCAACTCTATGTCATCCTCTCAGAGCAATATGGCATAGTCCATAAGAGTAGACCCACTAGAAATAAGTCAATGGGAACCTTCTATACTAGCATGAGTAAGATACAAATATACTTGTGAAACTGAGATATACTTGACACAAGGGAAGGTGGACTTGGAAATTCAAGGATTCTGTAGAGTGGATGACACAGGTTGACTTTCCTTGAACATAAAAGATGACACATCATGTGACTTAGGCAACGCTAACTTTTGTTGGAATATTGAGAGGGGGGTGGTGAATCAGTATGAGCAATTTATACCACTTTTAACCACAATATATAATATTTAACTTTATCAACAATATAGCATCATTGTATCATCAATATATCATAAGCATATAAACATAAGTAGCATCACATCAATAACATTACATCAAGTACAAAGTACACCATGGAATGCTTTCTTATATATCAAAGAATACATTCATTGGAAGCACCAACTTCCCAATTTTCTAGCTACAATAGGAAGGAATCTATGACCCCCTATTTACAGGATTCAAACTAAAGGAAGCTACAACTCCATGAATTCTCCGGCTCCAACTAGAATGAGGCTACAATCCCTTGATTCTAAGGCTCCAACCTAAAGGAAGCTACTACTCCCTAAATTATCTGACACCAAAAGGAAGGAGGATACAACCCCTTTTCCTTGTCCCATCCTACCACCATGAAATATAAGTTTAAACCAATTGTCACTACCACAATCACTGCCACTATCACTACCACTTTCATTACCATTATCACTACCTGTTAGGTATCTAGAGAGGTAGTAGTCGGGGCCCAGAGGGACCATAGTGATAATAGTGGAGGCCATTCAATGTAAGTTGGAATAGGTCCACTATATTATTAAATAATTCCCACTATGGTATGTAAATATAATAAATGGGTAGTTAGATATAATAAATGTAAAAGGATTTCTTAGAAGGTTCTACTTCTAGAAGATTTCTCCTCTAGAATATTCTTAGTTGATGGTAGCACTATATAAAGGGGTTCAATAAATGTAATGGGACATGAAGATAATTATTGTATTGTGTGTTGTAGTTCAATAGGAGGATGTCCCCTCGAAGAGGCAAGTGAACAGGAGAGGATCCCTTCCATAATAGGATCCATTGTATGGTGTTTCCCTACCTTAAGGTTTTTGATATAATAAAGTGTGGTTTATTCTATATTGCTTTGTGGATCTATTGTGTATTCAGTATTTGTGGTGATTATATTTTTAGATCTATTCAGGTTCTTAACAATTGGTATCATAGCACTTTCCTTGGCCAAAGAAGGGAAGAAAGTTTTTCTCTTTTTGCTGAATTTTTCTAGGGAAAAAAAAGGGTTGCGCACTTCAGGTTCATATATGAAGCTTCAAAAGATGAATTTGGAAAAACAAATTGGCTATTTGAATTTCTATCAGAAAAATACCCAATTTCAAAAAAACAATCAGCCAAAACAGAGTCTGGGAAGTGAAGTTATGAGCATTTTAATTTCAACAGGTTTTTAGGGTTTTTCCAGAAAAAACCGCAATTTTCTGCCATAATTTATTGTTCTATTTTTTGGCATTTTTTGTGATGGCAGAGGGACTGTAGAGTTCATAAATTTTCATAGGGTGCTTATATGGATATTTCCTCTCAAACCCTTAAAGAAATTCTACAAATTATTGAAGCATTCAAATCTCAATTGTATGACACATTGTATGACAGATTGGATGCATTTGTAGATGGTCTCACAAATGACCTCAATGATAGTTTTCGTAGTATTCAAGATTCATTGGATAGCATGCAGGAGATATTTCTTATGAAAAACATCAGGGATGAATATATTCAAGAAATATATTCTTGGTATGATTTTGAGGCCGATTGCGATGATTGGTATATGGATAATTGTCATTTCTTGGATGACAACCACTTCCATATTTTATTTGATGAATCTACTCCACCTTCTATAGAAAAAATCAATGTCCCACATCAGGAGCTAGTTATGATTACCAATGTCCAACCTGCATATCATACAATGGTATTGTTCTTTCTAGACTCAACTTTGACCCTTTCCTACAATGTGGATGGATATTCTTATTTGGATCCACATGATACGTGTCAATATTGGGAGCATCATTTTCAGTTTGTTATTGGGTGTCGATATCTTCTGTGTGGAGTTAACATGAGAACTTGAACATGGGACCCTAGTTTACAAGAGCAGTTGGACTACTTCAACATGGTGGCTTTGATTTCTTAATGGGACCCTGGTTCTCTAGTCTACTTTAGCACTATGGTCCACACTTATCCATGGGACCCTGGTATATGGTTGTACATCAAGCGTTGAGGACAACGCTTTCATAAGGGGGATGGAATGTTAGGTAGCTAGAGAGGTAGTAGTGGGGGCCCATAGGGCCCATAGTGATAATAGTGGAGGTCATTCAATGTAAGGTGGACTAGGTCCACTATCTTATTAAATTAGTACCACTATAGTAGTTAGATATAATAAATGGGTAGTTAGATATAATAAATGTAAAATGACTTCTTAGAAGGTTCTACTTCTAGAAGATTCCCCCTCTAGAATGTTCTTAGGTGATGGTAGAACTATATAAAGGGGTTCAAGCAATGTAATGAGACATGAAGAGAATTATTGTATTGTGAGTTGTAGCTCAATAGGAGGATTCCCCCTTGAAGAGACAAGTGAACATGAGAGGATCCCTTCCATAATAAGATCTAGTGTATGGTGTTTCCCTACCTTAAGGGTTTTGATATAATAAAGTGTGGTTTATTCTATCTTGCTTTGTGGATCTATTGTGTATTCAGTATTTGTGGTGATTATATTTGTAGATCTATTCAAGTTCTTAACACTACCATTGTCACTATCACATAAACCTGTAACCTGTCAACTTGTCACTGTATCCAACATGTCATTGTCAACCTATCATTGTATCCAACCTGTCATTATATCCAACTTTTCACTTTCAACCTGTCGATGTCAACATGTCCAACCTAACACTATCACCGATACTCAAACAGATTCTCTCACATGGATCATATACCAAGGACACCTCTCAACTATATCACTAACACATGCCTCTACCAAGCATGTACCAAACCATCAACTTGTACCATACCAAACATCAACCATGAACAATAACTTGTATCACACCAAGTGCATCAACCATGCACTAACACTTGTACCAAATCATGCATCAACCATGGACCAACACTGTGCCAAACCATGCACCAATACCTGTACCAAACCATGCATCAACCATGCACCATAACCTATACCATATGCCTTAACCATCAACCATGTACATCAACACCATACCAAGTATCAATCATGTACCATACCATGTATCAACCATGTACATCAACACATGTACCATACCATGTACCAACAATGTATCTCAAACATATAACATATCACTCTATTATGTCATACACCATGCACTATAGGATATATCAGGCAAGTACCATCAATGGTGTACCTCAACTAAGTACCAACATGTTGGTAGCCAATCATTTTTTTTTAATTGCTCTTAAAAAACGTTGCCTACACCCCTTGTCTCGTTAATGAAAAATCATCGTCGCATTGTGCTTCTAGACATGTGTTTCATTTTTGCGACAATTGCAATTTGGTCAACTGTAAGTGTGAAAGTACCTCTTTCATCGTTTGGACTGTAGTCGTCTTTTATCGATTTCTCCAAAAGACACTTGACCATTGGTTTATCACATGACTGCTAAAGATTTTCTTGAACTTATGTCCTTGAGGATACTCTTACCTTGATTGCGCATTTGGATATGTTTGATTGCTAAGCCTTTGGGCATACAAATTTATTGGTTTTATTCTGATTTTATAAAAGTTATGATGGATTTGGTCTATATGCTTTTATTCTTATTGTTATGGGCTTTTCACTCAATTATTATATGAGAAATTTTGGATCATAATGTTCTAAAGACTTTGGAATGCAAACGTTTGAATGTGCAACGAATACATTGGTAAGTTTATAAAGTCGATTTAAGAAAAGCAATGGTTTGAAGGCGCATTGGTTAATCATATTGGATTGTAATTACAAATCGATGCTTGGTATATTGTTTGGTAAATCGATATTACATTGAATGATTCATAGTTCCAAACTATGTATTGGCATCGATTAAATTTAACCTTGGTGTAAAATGATTGATTGACACGATGGTGTTGGATTGAACTGTACACTTGGCATGAGTATAACGTATGGTGTTGGTTCTGCTTCGGGTGACTGGCACATTAATATGATTACACACCTATTTGCTGGCCGATACGCATGGTATAAACGATTATGATTTTAATAACACTGTACTCAGTCATTAATACAGTGTGTGGCGGTGGTAATCCCACCACCTTCACATGCATGCAGTTAATTCCGGTCTATTCGAGCATAGAAGCTGTCAAACCCTATCGTTTTTCGACTCTGTGCATTGTTTCATTCAGTTTGAACCCTACCATGTACAGAGGTCATGGCTCCTGTCGTAAGGGCCGAGCCCAACGGGTGCCAAACACTGTTGACATTTAGTGGTGCATGTAGCGACCTGAAACAACACGGGTGGATCGCTTTCATAAGGAAGTTTGATGGCTATGACCTCACTGTGGCTTGGCAATTTGCGTTATCGTTCGATGGCTGCCGAGCCAAAGTTGGAGATGTCCAGCTTGAAATTACTGAAGAATTTCTCAGCCTGGCAACCAGCCTGCCTGTCAAGGGACAAAAATGGTTGAAAAGTTGCAAGGTAGATGATGTCCCATGGACATTACTGTTCCAATCTCGCACAGTGAACTCATGCGACAGAGGGTTGCCTGCAAAGATGTTGAAACCCCGCTGGTATGATCTCTTTATGATTATCAAGTGTTTCATTACTTGTGAAGGCAGGTACGGGTTTATTTTCTTATTCCACCTGCATTTATTAATGGTTTTCATGAGTTTTGAACTAAGTATGCCTCACTATCTGCGCCAAAGTTTGTTCAAAATGGCTAAACGATACAAGCGTAGCCAGGCTGACACTAGCCTCTTCCATGTTGGGTTGAACAAAATGGTTTTAGTCTACGAATTAGGGTTACGTCGTGATTTTTGGCATGATTTTCTCAGCCCTAATGGTTTTAGAGAGTCTAACCCTCCACAGGTAGATAAGCCCATGGTGACCGAGAGCAAACCTGCCCCTGTGCCTTATAATGTTTTATTACCTAGACCTAAGCCCGAGTCACCTACGAGTTTGCCTAAGGCTGTGCCAAAACAAACCGAAGTTGCTAAAGCTACAACCCAAAAGACTAGAGCGAAGACTGGTGTTAATAC
>ML813694.1:99688-113330 GCA_009831015.1 Picea engelmannii
CCTGACACTCCTCGCCCTTCTACCATGACCACCTCAACAACCCCAACAACGTCTCATGTTGTTGATGGTGTGATCGGTACTTTCCATGCTCAACCTTAATCTGTGCATTCCTCTCACACCAATCCCAAATCCCATGCTTCTAATGTTCAAACTGCTTTGACTCCTACTCCCCCCACCGGTAAAACTTCGGAAGTAAATGTTGTTCAATCTACCCCTACCGGTAATAATAACTCTAAAAAAGGGAAGGGTAGGAATAAGGAGGATAAAAATAACAATCCACCATCCGACAAGACCAAGACACCACCTGCTGATGATAAGGAAAAATGAAAACCTCGCTATTCTTGTCTTATTTGTGGTGATAATCACTACACGAAGGACTATCCAAGATGTGTCGAGGTCACAAAGTTCCTCCAAGGAACCACAAAACCTCCTACACCTGTCATTTTGTCTCAACCCTTCCCTTCTCAACAACAGGCCCAATTGGTCATCCATGATCAACCTTGTTCCTCCACTACTTCCTATGTCCTTATGTGTACTAGTGATTCTAAGAAGAATGATGTTGCACTTACTACTCGGGCCAAAGATTACTCTCCTTCTAAGGAGAAAGTTGACGAAGTTCCACCTTCATTGGTTCAACCACCTCCTTCAACCCCACCTCCCAATGGTCCTCTTCATCTCGAATGATTGGGCCTCGATACAGTCCTTCACCCTCCTCCAAAGGGTGTGGTTCAAAAGTCTGCCTTCAATCCTCATGCACGTGTTGCTCAAAACTACAACATTGTAGAAGACCTTGCGTAAGAACCCTCTACAATGTCATCTCTTGAAGTCCTTTAGAGTTTCCCTGCTCAACGGAAGGCATTGTTAAAGGCCATTGGTGGAATTGATCCTATAGATACGAATTTGATAATCTTTGACGTGGAGATCACATTCCAAGGCTCCGCCCTCAGTTAGCATTTCAGATCCAAGTTGTTGTCGACAACAAAAATATCTGTAGAACCGTTATCGATGAGGGTGTCTCGACGTGTGTTATGTCAATCACTTTTTGGAAAGCCATTGGCTCTCCTCCTCTTATTGAGTCACACAACACCCTTAAGACTTTCAATGGCTCTGTCTTTAAACCCTACAATGTACTTCCCTCTTTGCCTATTACGTTAGAAGGAAAGTAGGTCAATGTTGAAGTTGAGGTCTTTGATTCACCTCTCGATTACAACCTCTTACTTGGTCATAGCTGGATCGATTCCATGTGTGCAGTTGTATCTACCCTTTTCTGTGTCGTACATTTTCCACACCAGGGAAAAGTTGTTATTGTAGATCAGATGGCCTTTTTTAACTCTGATACTCGTACTAGCAGCGTACCTTTTATTTCAAAGACACCCCCTGGGTATGAGAATGTCGGTGTGGGTCTATTAAAAGACCCAACTTTGATGGGTACTTTCCCAATACCACCACCCGATATTCCACCTCCTTTTGTCGCCTCAATCAACAGGATTTCCACCTCTGTTCATGAAACCCTTGCGCCCTACGACCCATGGATAATACCTGACCCTGGTGATTATCTTTGCTATGGCAATAAAATTCCTTTAATTCCAGTTAAATATTCCTAACAGGCCATTCAATCGGCAACCCCTTCCACCCCCTATCTTGGTGATTCATCTCTCGATCCGTTTCACGTGATTTTTTCTATGGATGAGATGATTATGGCGGTTATGTCTATGGAAGACACCTCTTGGGATGATGGGCATCATCCTTCCATTCTCTTTCTGGAACAACACACCATCGAGAGTTACCAATGGATATCAACTTCGTCGACTGTTTTTGTTGTTTCTTTCATTCCCGAGTTCACACACGATGTGTTATATGAAGGGAAATTGAGTAATATTTCACCCACAGTACCTCTTGACATATCCATTAAACCTGGAATTGTCAAAAATGTTCACATCAGAGCTTCATGTTCCACTGATGAGGGCATCACTTATAAGTCCCCTTTTCAAGAGTTTCATGACATCTTCGCATGGAGCTATGAAGATATGTCAGGTATTGACCCCGATATTGTTGTACATGAAATTAAGACTTACTCGGGCGCTAAACCCATCCGATAGAGACTTCGCCCAGTCCACCCTCGTAAAGCCTCTTCTATCAAGCTTAAAGTCAAGAAACTTCTTAAATCCATATTTATCTATCCTGTGGCTTTAACTGATTGGCTATCCAATCTCGTTCTGGTAAATAAAAAAACAAGGCACGATCCATGTATGCATCGATTATAGGGATATCAATAAATCTTGTTCTAAAGACAAATTTTCAACCCCCTTCGTCGACCAGATAGTTGACAATTGCGTTGGGAGTGAAATCTTCTCATTAATGGACAGTTTCAACGGCTATAATCAAATTAACATTTTTCCCGCGGATCAACATAAAACCGCTTTCATTTGTCCTTGGGGCACTTTTGCCTACCGGAAACTACCTTTCGGTTTAAAGAATGTTGGTGCGACTTTTCAACATGCCATGTCTTATGCTTTTCAAAATATCAAGCATATCATACAGCCATATCTCGATGACCTGCCGACACATTCCATGCATCGTAGTGACCACCCTGCACACCTCCGAGCCATTTTCCTTCGTTCTTGGTTCTATTGTATACGCTTGAACCCACACAAATGTGTTTTTTGTGTGGATTTTGGCTGACTTATAGGATTTATTGTATCACATCAATGGATCATGGTAGATCCTTTGAAGTTCGAGGTGATCCTAAATCTCCCTCCTCCTTCCTCACTCCGCCAGCTTCAAAGTTTGCAAGGGAAGGAAAATCTTTTACATCATTTCATCCCAAACTACGTTGAATTAATGCTAGGATTTAATCGACTCTTGAAGAAAGGTTATGAGTTCGTATGGGACACTACTGCTAACAAAGCCTTCAAATATTTGAAACTAACTTTAACCTATACCCCTCTACTTTTCCCACCCGATTATAGTCAATATTATTTACTATATATCCTTGCTTCAGACTCTACCATTGCCATGGTTTTAGTCCAAGAAGATGATTCCCACGAAGAACATGTCATTTACTATTTGAGTCGAAGTCTCATGACCACCGAAGCTAAATACCTACATATTGAAAAACTGGCCTTGGCAGCTGTTCAAGTTGTCCAATGTTTCCATCACTATATCCTATTATGAAGGACCACTGTCATTTCCGATTGCAACCCTATACAACATATTCTTACATGCCAATTGCTAGGGGGGAAATACTCCAAATGGATAGTGATTCTCCAGGAGTTTGACTTAGAGTTCGAATGTGCTAATTCTAAGAAATCCTTGGTGTTTCTCGAACTGATATGTGACCTTCCCTGTACTGAGACAGAAAATGTAGCAGAGGATTCTTTACCTGATGAATCCCGTTTTCTGATCAGTTTGGATGACCTTTGGTATGGAGATATTATTATTTATCTCCAAACTCAAAAAATTTGGCCCGACCTTTCTAGTGTTGACCTTCATCGTATACGTTACTAGGCCCATCAATACATTATCCTCGGTGAAACTCTTTATCGTCGTGGGGTTGACTCTATTTTTTGACGATGTCTCACCTATGATGAGTCTAAGAAAGCATTGAATGACTTACATTTTGGAGCATGTGGTGGTCATATGTCTGGGTATGCTACCCAAAAGATCTTACGAGCAGAATATTTTTGGCATTCTTTATTCAAAGACTATATTATTTCCGTCCAAAAGTGCCATGCTTGTCAAACATACAACAACAAAATAAGATCGTATCCCACTCCCTTACACCCTATAGTTTCCATTGGACATTTCACAAAATGGGGTATCGATTTAATGACATGTAACCCTCACTCGGTTGGGGGGCTTGGATACATCATCATAACCATGGATTATTTCACGAAATGGGTCNGATCGTATCCCACTCCCTTACACCCTATAGTTTCCATTGGACATTTCACAAAATGGGGTATCGATTTAATGACATGTAACCCTCACTCGGTTGGGGGGCTTGGATACATCATCATAACCATGGATTATTTCACGAAATGGGTCAAGGTGATGCCTACATTCAACAATACCTGAAGAACTGCATCCCTATTCATATTCAATCATATTATCACTCGATTCAGAATCCCGCAAGACATCATTATTGATCATGGTATCCATTTTCGAAACTTTATGATGTCCGAGCTTACCAACAAGTTGGGTCTTCAGCATGAAAATTCCACCCCCTACTATCCACAGGCCAATGGCCAAGTTGAAGCAATAAACAAAGTTCTTATTACCATGCTTTGACATATAATAGGAATTTGTAAGACAAGTTGGCACACGATGTTGTGTTCATCCCTATGGGCCTATCGAACATCCGTAAATTATGCCACGGGGTTTATGCCTTTTCAATTAGTGTGTGGTATTGAAGTCATTCTCCTGATTGAATGTGAGATCCCATCATTGAAGCTAGTCATTGAACTTCTCCCAAACACCTCTGCCAAGGAGGGACATCTATTGTATCTAATGCAATTAGATGAAACCCGTCGTGATTCCACCCTAGTCATTGAAACCCAGAAGAAACGTGTGAAAGCCCAATACAACAAGCATGTCAAGCCACATTTTTTCTATGAGGGTGATTTAGTTCTCCTCTATGAACAAGATCATGATCTTCTAGGGGCCGAAAAATTCGAATCTATGTGGCAAGTTCCTTATATCATCAAACGAGTGTCAGAGAAGGGAGCTTATGAGTTAGTGGATTATGATGGAATTCCTTTGAGTGAACCCAGAAATGGGCTTTACTTGAAGAAGTACTACGCTTAGACCATATTTGCATGAGTTCTTTTATTTTTATTGTAGCATACTCTTGTATGTTACTTTTGTGTGCTTTTCGTTATTTGGTTTCGACCCCCAACTGCTTACCTTGCGTTGTGCTTGGTTTCTAGATGTCGGTGTCTTCACTACCTTATATTGGCTTCACCGATGGTGCTAGTCATAGTACTCAGACCCTAGCTTCTATTTCTTGGGAAATCTACACACCTACAAATGAACTTATTAGTCTGCAAGGTGTTTTCCTCGGTCGTGCAACCAATAATATTGCAGAATATAGTGCAGTCATCGAATTGTTGAGCGATGTTATTTCACTTGGGATCTGTCACCTTGTTGTACCACTTGATTCGCAGCTAGTAGTGCTACAATTAAGTAACATCTATACTATCCAAAGTCCTACTTTGTTACGAGTATATTTATGAATTCGCCTCTTGGAATGTTATTTTGATTATATTGAGTATCAACACATTCCTAGATGTCTAAATACGTTAACTGATGCATTGGCTAATTATGTATTAGACATACATTTGAGACATTTATGAATCCAATCACATATCACATGTATATAAATAAAAGTAAGTCGGTATAGGCCTCATGTGCATATATAACAATAAAAGTGTTTTACAAAAAATGTGTTTTTCGTCCGAAGACCAAAATATCAAAATATGAAGCTCATGGCTTCTACAAAATGGCATCAAGGATGTTGTTCATGGTAACACATTACTTCTTGTGCTACCCTATGAAGTAGTTGACTAAGTGACCCAGACACGCCCACAGTATGGCTCTGATAACGTCTCGAAATCTCATCAATTGAGATGTCTGAGATATCTGTTGTCAAACCCTCTAGGTTCTGCTTGACTGCCTCATAATTGTCAGTGTCCCATCCTGCTACCACAACTGCTTCCCCTCCTCTCTAAATAGGGTATGCACCTGGAGGCCGGTGTGTCCCTACATCTTCATGGTCAAAAATTTTCATTAGTCATTGGATAGAAATCATAAAAAACATCTTATATTCCAAAATTCACAAAAACACCATAAAAACAAAACGTTTTTCTTGCCTAGGTCTCCCCACTGAAAACCCTAATGTAGAACCAAGTCGGGGTCACCTCTAAAGTCTAGACCGACATATGCATAATAATCTATCATCAATATCTGAGGCCTCAACTAGGCAAAGAATGCATCGTTGTATTTGATGATGGGGACTACTACATGCCAAGCCATGAGGTCACACCACCTCTTCATCCCTGGATCTCGTGGGGCTGGTATGCCCCACTCTACCTATAGACGTAAATGGGGGACTCTCTCTAGAAAGAAAGACACCAAAATATATCCATACCCAAATTTATTCAAGTCCCCATTCTTTCTTTTAGTTAGTCGTGTCTTCATGCTGCAAAGAACACCATCACACCAGTTGAACACTCGAGGTTCCGTGTAATCCACGGCATACTGAAAATAGCTTTGGAGGGCCATGTGTAGAGATGAACTTACCATCGTATGTGAAATGGTAAAAATAATGGTCCGGAGAGTTAAATCTTGAACACCTTTGATGGCTACCTTACATTTGCGTCTCTCGGCCTCTGTTTCACAGTATCGACGGATGTACTCGCTCATTGGTAAGCCACCACCTCTGCCTCTTATTAAGGTCACATGTGATCAACGATGGGATAACCTCATCAAGAAATAGATATCTTAAATATATAAGGAAATAATTTTGGTACCCACATGAAACACCTGTTGGTCTACATACCACATGTGGACTAGGTACTCTAGTAACCTCAGTTAGGCTCTCATGCCCTAGATTTTAAAGAATTTTAATAATTCACACTGTCGAAGGGAATTTACAGTGCACTGATCATTCAAGGCCATGAAATCATCATCATCGTGCTCCCATTCTCTCCACTCCATCATTTTGATGATCAAAACCTGTAATAGGACATTGAAGGGGAGTTAGCATTCTTTTTTGTTGCTTTGAAAAAAATTTATTGGTCAAACGCATGCAAAGTTTTTTGGGTTTTCGGCCGCCGTAGACGTAGTTTTAACACAGTGCAGGGTTTCCACAGGTGAGCCACAAGGCACCTACGAAAATCATTGATTTCATCAGATCCCAATACTGGTCACCTGTGGTGGCCCTAGCGTGTGCCTACCGGTCCAAAACTTGACTCAAAAACCATTTTTAACCGATAAAAATGAAATTCACTCCATTGAAAAGTAAGAGGATGAAGAGCTTACCATTTTGATGGAATCCATTCATTGAATGGTCACCTGTGCTTCTCGCAATCAACAACCAAAGTATGAGGTAAAAACGGGGTTTATGGGCAAGTATTGAATAAAATGCAAATGAAATAGTAAAAAGAGGTTTTACCCCTATTTATTTCACTTGTTGCTTTTTCTAATAATATTTTATATTATTTAAATGCATTTTATCATAACCTAAAGGTATAATGGTCTCGTGAGTATTTTGTTTCTCGTAGATGGAAAGACTAGGGTCCTGATCAATGAAATATGGATGTTTTTCTCATGATTTGTTTTTTTGGTTCGTTACATATACAAGTACGTTTTAGGTTTTTTTGAAAACCCTCGAGCTCAATCTTTGTTTTATCTCGTGCTCGAAAATCACTGAGAACACAACCAAGTATACTTTTGTTGTTTTTTTCGTACTTGTCATGGTAAGACGAAAATCAAAATCCATGGAGTATCCTTTAAGCTCTTTTCACACTCCATAAAAACGAAAAGATTGCCGAGCGACCTTGTTCTTTTCACACTCATAAAATTATTTGAGGAAAATGTTCTATGGGTGATAGTTTATCACTTTTCCGGTCTCGTTGAACTATATTACTAAAAAATAACCGGGAGAGTTCTCTTTAAGTGTTTTTCAAACTCTATAAACATGAAAAACCCCCGAGTTTTCTATCTTTGGACTCGTTAAAAAAACATCGAAAGACCCGCATGGGATCGAACCACTGCTTATTAGGATTCGTTAAACATACTCTGAGGTACTCGTCTAAAGGATAATCTTACATCAACAAGCATATGTTATCCTCCTCAATATTGTGTAAAAATAAAGAGGTACTCGCCAGAAATGGTGGGGGGAATTTTGGGAAAGAAATGTGTCTCTATATTTGTGTTAGTGGCAGTAAAGCGTCGCTCTTGAACATGAAACCCCCCTTTCATCATTTGAATCCATGTTGGGAAATACATTTGTCTCTCGTCTGACTTTCTGCAAGTTCATATCTTGGGTTGTCTTTTAGTCAATGCTTCCAATACCATCGTCGTGTCATCCATATGTTCAAGAGAAGTCCAAACAAGCCCTCTATTAAGTCGTCCATTTGTAGTTGTCAATTCCTACCATGTCAACTTTCCCTATGTCAGTTTCAAATCATATTTGTACTTTGCTCTACCCTAAATATATTACTTATTTATTGTCATTGATGGGGGATACATCAAGGCCCTCCTGTGACGAGTCTTTTCCTCGACTTCAACTCGTTATCCAGGAACGAGACTTAGAAATCATTTGGTACCTTAGAGCCTGCATGCCTCAATGGTAGGTTTCTTCACTCTTGACAGTGGATTCACATCATTAGTCCTTGATCAAGAGATTCCATCGAGTGTTCGACTTCATCTCATTTATTCACATTCAGTGGATTGTACTAAGGCACCTTGGGAATCATTGACATCAATGGTGATTTCCCTCACACTTGTTAACGATTTTCATTAATGACCGGTAATCAAGTGGTTTCTAACCATGTTTGACTTCAACACCTGTAATCACATGGCTAGATTCATGCTTATAGACGATGGGATTGAAGACCCTGGATCTCATCATTCTTGGTCCATGTTGCGATGGAATATTTATGATTTGTATTGACACATAGATCCACTTTGTATGTCTCGTGGCTATGTCTGCATCTAAGTTTTCTAGTAAATAGATCCACAATATATTCCTGGTGGCTATGTAGAATTTTGCTGACATGGATCCACAATGTATAGTTGGTGGTCATGACTTACATTTATGAGTTAAATTATTTGTAGTCTAAACATGGACATGCCTACCTCAGACATGGTATAATATTGTGTAGATGCTTGTTCGTTTGCAAGTTCCTGATTGGTGCGTTCTTTGTTCCCGACACACAAATTTGTTTTACAAAGTATTTAGGTTGTCACAAGTTCCAACCTCATATTTTGGGGGGAATTATGTTACAAATTATTTTGGTCACCCTGATGATGACTCTACAAGCATGTGTCTAGGCTCTCAAAATAATATTCTGCCTAAGAAAAATAACTTTTTTCTTCCTTTACAAAACTGTTTTTTAGAAGGACGTTGCAGGCTACATGTGGTACACAGTGCGGAAATCCTTGATGTTTTCAGGATGCTTTATAACTGGCTCACGGGGTTTTTGTAGGCTGTAATATAGGCATGGTGCGGTGGTGTTTGAAAGCCAAAAGAAGAAAGAGGTTCACGAAGTTTCTAGAAGGGGAATATTCTAGAATGTGAGGTGGAATTCATATGGTTGTGATCCTACTCTCTTCTCTGATATGGTGGGATCATCCTCATCCATTTGAACCACTTCACCTTCTCCTATATAATGATAGGCTTCTCATGGAAAAGGTTAAGCAAGGTTAAGCAAGATTGAGCAAAGAATTGTTGAAAGAATAGGTTGGAATTTGTGTGAAGGATATTGTCTCAGTTGATGCTTGAGGTCTCCATTTGTCCATCAAGATTTTGTGGATCATCTTCATGCAGATTTCAGAGCAATTATATGTGTGTGTTGGAACAAAGGACCACTGAAAGGGAACTTGCGACATCAAGGCAATTCGGTTGTATATTCCACTTTTACTTAATATAATACGGTGGCATGTTTCTTTCCCCTAAAATTATTCTCATTTTATTACATGACTCCTTGATCACATGTTTAAGTTTTCATTGAATCTATTATTGTGTCTTTCACTTTGGTTGGTTTGTGTCATCGCAGATCCAATTTCACAAGAGCACCAGAGAGAAGCAGGAACAACAAAGATATAAGGAAGCAATTTCAAAGGTAAGTCATCTATTCCTTATTTGGTAGTAAATTCAATGATTGTAACTTAGGAAAAGCATCATGTCCTGTCTTGTTTTGTTCTAGATCCAGGTGGATATAAGGAGATTAGTTTATGTCCGCATTTACCGATTTATCCAATAACACATCCTTCAACAAGAATGATATTTTTGCTGAAACATTTTGGAAGTAAATTGTGTGTGAGTTTATGAATAATACTATTGTGGAGGAAGGGTCAACAAAAAATTCCTTGAGATACCCCTCTATGTGAATACTATGCTAGAGGAAAGATTGAATAAAGTTCCCTGGGCCCCCTTTAATGAGAATATTTTGCTAGAAGAAGGGTCAGTTGAACCTCCCCAAGGTTTCCCAATGAAAATAATACCATGCTTGAGGAAGGGTTGGTTAAACCTTCCATGGGATCTCCCTCAATGAGATTACTATACTAGAGAAGTGTTCGATAGAACTTTCACAAGGCTTGTCTCAATGAGAATGTCATGCTAGAGAAAGAGTTGGTCAAACCTTCCTTGGGATCACCCTTGATGACAATACTATGTTGGAGGAAGGGTTGGTCGAACCTTCTTATGGTTCCCCATCAATAAGAATTTATGTTATATGTAGGGTTGGCTAACCCTTCCCTAGGATCCCTCTCAATAAGAATTTAAGCTGGAGGAAGGGTAAACTAACCCTTTCCTTAGTACACTAGTGATTACATGGTTAAAACCATCAAAGAGGGAAATATTCAACAACCCCATTCGACATGGCCACTTGAGGAAATGTATTAATGAAAAAGATAAATATTGTATGTAATAGTTTCTCATAATCAATCTTCAACAAATGAGCCTCCATGATATTTAAATAGATATCATGGACCAATTAGATGTTAATCATGGATCAATATATCCATTAGTATCAAGGAGAATATGAACCATTGGATCAATTTATGTCTAGAACATATTGTGACCATCAAATTGCATAATTACAAGTGCATACTAATGCGTACTAAAGAAACATACTTTTACCTACATACACATTGAACCAAGTTTATATTAACTAACTCCTAAGTTTCTAAATATCCTAACATCCCCCCTTAATAACAACTTGGGACAAGATTGAATTATTTACAAAGATGACACAATAGGAAAAGGAAGGAGGAATTATATCTTATCCCCTTTTAACGACAAATTCACGAAATCTTAACATAGATTGAAGTTTGGAAAATTTCACTTTTGTGAGATATTTTGTGAAAATGTCTGCAACTTGATCATCTGTAGGGAAGAAGAGCAGTTCAAGAATGTAATATTGAGTAAGATTTCTAATGAAATGCATATGTGGCTCAATGTGTTTAATTCACTAATGTTGAATTGGATCTTTGGCAAGATTGAGGGCACTCTAAACGTCACACCACAGTGTGGTCAAAAGTTTTTTCTATAATCCAAGATCTAAAAGTATCTATAGAATCCACAAGGATTTTTGAATTGCATTAACCATTTCTTAGTACTATGGTTTTTCTAAACAAAGAGAAAAGCTTGTTTTTTTCTTGCAATCCCAAGTGATAGGTCTAGAACCAAGGATCAAACATATCCTATAGTAGACTTCTTATCATCAGGGTCACCAACCCAATGAAAATTAGTGAAACCAACCAACAAAGGATTCCCAACTAAAACATAATGTATCCCAAACTAAATTGTACCTTGGATATACTAAGTATCATTTTTGTTTCTTTCCAATAGATATCATGGGGTTTTTGCATATACCAAGAAATAATACCAACAAATAAGGATATATTAGGATGAGTATGGGTAAAATATAAGAGGCTACCAAGTAAGTTATGGTACAAATTGGCATTTACTCGGGGCGTAGTACAGGTGGTAGCAAGTTTGACTTCATGTTGGAAGGGAGAACATGCCAGTTTACAATATTTCATTTGAGAGTAGTGAAGAAGGTCACATGCATACTTAGACCAAGAAAGGGAAATTCCTTCTTTGATTTGCAATACTTGGAGGCCAGGGAAATAATACAAGTAACCTATTGTCATTTCAAGTATTTTCTTAAGGCTCAATTTTGCACGACTTAAAATTTTAGGGTCATTACCAGTGAGGATAAGGTCATCAACATAAAGAGCAAGAAAAATGATATGGCTTCCTACTTTCTTTGTATAGACATTGGGGTCAGAATGGAATTTAGAAAAGACAATTCCAAGAAGAAAGCTATCCATTTTAGCATACCAAGTCCAAAAATCTTTATTAAGACCATGGAGAGATTTATCAAGGTGACAAACAAGGATGGAGTCATTCTGAACATAGCCAAGAGGTTGTTCCATGTAAATTTATTCTTGTAAATTCCCATGAAAGAAGACATATTTAACATCCATATGATGGACCTACCATTTATGTGAGGTATCAAGGGATAGAACGATGTGAATGGATTTCATTTTGAATACAAGGGAAAATGTTTCATTATAGACAATTCCTTCAACTTGATAAAATCCTTTGGCAACTAACTAGGCCTTATGTCTTTCAACACTTCCATATAATACATACTTATTTCTATACACTCATTTACATTTGATAAGTTTTCTTCCTTTCAGAAGAGGTTCAAGACCGCAAGTATTGTTTTCCATTAAGGAAAAATATTATTCATTCATTTCTATGTCCCAATATGGATGGCCAATAGCTTCTACGAATGTTTTTGATTCACGAGTCTATGCAACTTGAGCCAAAAGAGAGGAGGCTCACTAGAACTGTGAATGTGTACAATCCTTATCTTTAGGATCACCGACAAGATCACTAGTTTCTTCTCATATTGTATAGAACCATCTTGGAAGAAGTGGTGTTGGTCTAGGTTCATGTTTAATGGACCCAATTGGAAGAATCTGAGTAGGTAGAGGTGGATTTTGATCCTCACTACCATCATATCAAGAAGAGATCAGAATAGGATTATTGTTAGAAAATTTGGGAAGAGAATATGACACATGTGTATAAGATGGATGATAGTCCAAAGATGGCACAAATGTTGAATTATGCTCATAGGTTGAGATATTTTCATCAAAATGAAAATATATCCTAATAATAATTTCATTTGAATGAGGTTAAAGAGTTATATAACCTTTTACATCTTCATAATATCCAACAAAAATGCACTTGTCACTTTTAGGCTATAATGATTTCGTTTTCTCATAAGGAATGTGAGCATATGTTGTACTACTAAACACACATAAGTGCCTTACATCTGGTTTAATTTTACTCAATACTTCTTCCAGTGTTATAATTTTTAAATCCTTTGTGGGAGTGGAATTTACTATGTAATAGGAAAAGTTAATGGCTTGCAGCCAAAATTGAAGATTTGATCCCTTAGATTAGATCGCATAATTTTTCATTTCCTTAAGGTTCGATTCTTTCTCTTAGTAACACCATTTTTTTGTGGTGTATATGGAGTAGTATGTTGCATTTGAATGCCCTATTTGGTGCAGTAAATTGTAAATTTGTTGTTCACATATTTTTCTCCATTATCTATTCTTAACCTTTGTAATTGATGTCTAGATTGTTTTTTTACAAGGGCCTTGTAGGCCATAAATATGTCAAAATATTCACTCTTAAGTTTTAATAAATAAACCGAAGTGAATGTACAGAATTCATCAATTAATGTTAGGAAGTGATTTCACCTAGAGAAAGAAGGAGAAGGAAGCATACCGCACAAATCAATATGAACAAGCTGAAAGGGGGTCGAGGTGTTCCAAGAAGCACTTTTGTCAAAATTGTTTTGATGATGTTTTCCAAGAACATGGCTAGCACAAA
>ML813695.1:0-27438 GCA_009831015.1 Picea engelmannii
GTATGTGTGCTTCCTTTAGTGAGTTAGCGCATGCCAATTTTTCTTCAGTTGTATAGTTTTTTGCCTCTTGGAAATGCATTTTTGGTGTTGCAGGTGAACTAATAGGTGTTTGGAACTATTTTATTTATGTAACCATTTGTGTGCAATGTTGTGAATGAAATTTCAGTGATAACAGATGCCCCCTAATGTGTGAGGTTAGGAGCATACGTATAACCAAAATACATCAATGTTTCTTCTACTAAGAGTACCATTGTAAGGAAGAGTATTGATAAGAACTACAAGAGAGATCCTATCGGAGGGAGATGGGAAACTGTGGGACCCAAATCGATCTCTAGGGAGAGAAAACAAAATCTATATACAAACAAGGTGGGCATGCCCCATTCTCATGTCATGTAACTAAAAAATGTAAGACAGTAACTAAAGTTGTATGCTAAGGTAAATAACTGCAGCGTCCTCTGAGGTGGTTTGATAATGGAAGATGACAATTCTGATGGGGAACATACTCTGAAAAGAGGCAAGGATGCATGTAAGAAGTGTCGATGACTCGTAGGCATTGATGGCCTAACAAATTCATAGGTCTTCGACTAGTATGAAACAACTGCAATAACCGCATAGTAAGACCCACCATAACATGAGATTTTGTTGAAGTTAAATGTTATGGGGGTCAATAACATCAGAGAGAAATGATGGTTCTCTCTGTGTCGTCTGAGACTCCTCATTGTAAAGGTAATGAGAGTCAAGATATTGTTGCCCTTCTAGAAACTGTGTTGATGTCAACAGATAGGGAGACGTGACTCCAAGAAGCAAATGGATTCATGAAATCTATGAAGATAAGATCAGGAACTGATGGGGAACATGGAAAAAGTAAAGAGGTGGTGAGACTCAAGACTGCCCTTGGTTGGGGGTATGTTGGAAGGATGAGTGGAAAAAATCGTAAAATTGTATCTAGTGTCAGGGGGATGACTAGACATGGGGTTAAATTGTGCCAAAGGCATGACAAAGTGGAAAAACTCAGAGATCAGGGGTACATGGCCTATGGGATACTCAGGGTTTATAGATGATATCAGAATGAGTAAAAGAGAGTGGATTCCCCAAACAAGGGCGACATGGGTTGCGTTGCCAAAAAAGGAAGGTCATCAAGGGTGACAACAAAAAGATAAGTAAATGTTGGAAACAAAGGCTTTTTACAATTACCAAATAAATAAAGAATAATTTGGGATGAGTGTACAGATACAAAAATGGGTGACCCAGTGCAAGATGGCTTAGCCTATGAGGGAACAAGTTGCGAAGAGAACTGGTGGAGGGTGGGGGGGGCATGGGTGGGTTTCTGTATGAGGTAAATGAATGGAGGGCAATCTGCAGATGGGAAAACTGATTGTGGATGAAATGGAGGGTTAATGATACTGTGGAGGTGTAGTCAAAATAGAATCAAGATGCAATAACCTAGTAGTCCATTGGGAAGGCTAGAAAAATGATGAGAAGGAGTATGTGGCTCAGTCTCGAAAATGCGTAAGATGATCGGGACTCCCGTCCCTAGGGGGTAAAATAATCATGAGTGTCAAATTTCCAAGGGGAACTATGAATGGGACAACTCATGTAGGGGAGAGTGCTATTGGGTGACAATACCAAAATGTAGCAGAGGTGACGGTACTGTAGAGCTGAATGTATGGACCCTAAAGGTGAATGTCGGAGGGTGTGAATGGAAGATGCAATTGATATTCAGAGGGAATGATTACATGCTAGTGTCTAACATATACCTAAAGGGGTTGTGATGGTTTTTGATGACTAAGTACCTGCACACATTAAAACTGAATACCCGACGTGAACAATATCTAAAGTTAAATAACAGATAATAGTTATTTGATAATTTTGAACATGAGCATGTGCACCTAGACGTGATGTGAGAAACATTATCCCCCAGGGCTGAGTGCATATGGTGGCCCGGGGAATGTAACTATGTAGACGGTGGGACCTTGATCCCATGGTTGAAGATGGATCGGGAAATAGAGACTCTGAGCTCCTGTAACTGAGGGTGGAAGTTTGGAAAAAGGGACTATATATGGTTATGGGGCCCACAATGACACCTCATTTCTACCTAATGCTATAGTGAATTGATGAGTATTTGGAGGAGGGGTAGGGGGAGTCTCTTGCCTCACATGAGGTGGGGTGGTTGAATGATTTTGAATAAGAGTTATTTTAAGACGCCTTTATTCAATGATCAAAGGACACTGGTACATGACATGAACAAGTGAGTCATAAAGAGAGAAAGGGAATCTCATCCGTTCAGTGACTAAGGTTGAGACATAATCGATGTCGGTGACGTGGGTAGCCGAAGGTGTTGGTGGAGAGGTATGTTTCTGAAATTTTTGGCGTACCATCGTTAACATCTATCGAAACTAAGGTAGAGCTAGGCAATGATGCGTGTAGTGGCCATACTCTGAACAGATGACACACGCGAATTTGGTTCGCAACCCTTTACTGCCTGTAGTAGGGGAAATTGTGGTAGTACTAGGTGTGCTTGGTGAAGCGATGAGAAATGTGGTTTCTTGAGGAATTTGGATCAGATTACGTAACTCGGGAAGATAAGAACATATATTAGTGGGGCGTCCCTCTCTTTCTCATAGTGCGCAAGGAGGTTGAAATCGGGGAGGAAGTGGAGCAGTGGGATCTTTCTTCTTTCGTCTTCCCCCAGCCGTAGCAATGTTGCTGGAAATTGGGGGTGAGGGTGGTGTGGTCAGAGTTAGGACTGGAATCTGCATCAGGATTCCCTCTGATTGAGGAGGGATGGATGGTTGAGGAACCATCGTGGGTGGGTGCATGTTGGGAAGGGTAAGCGTTGTGGCTACCTGAAATTCTTTTACTCCTGGTGGGGGGTAGAAGAAGGAGATTTGAGTGATAGCTTGGGGAATTGTCTCCCAAACCGGGGTTTCCCCTGGGGGAGGGTGAAATCGGGGATAAGTGGTGTAGTAGGGTTCTCAGGTAATCCCTGAGGTAATATTTCTTCAACGTGTGGGACGTCAAGACGTGGAGAGGCCTCAATGGGAGGAATGGCATCTTTGGTTTCAGTTCCATTAGACTATATGACACACACTTGTGTTAAGGGTTGTATGAGAGGTGGTGCTCCATGGTATGCCCCCAACAAGGATGGGTCCTTGAAAATTATTGGGCCCATATCCATGAGTGGACACACATCAAAACTAGTGTGGACAAGAGGCAGGATGTTATCGATGTTAGAGGAGTGGTTAGGCTCATAATGTGAAACTTGGTCGATGGTGATGATTTTCCCCTTGTGGGGGTACATCATCGTTCGAAACACAAAAGAGGCTACTACCTTCATAGTGTACATGTAGCTACGTCCAAACAAGATGTTGTAATTGAGCGGGGCGTCGATAACCTCAATGTCGATGAGGATGGTTTTTCCCTCGAGTTTGATGGGGACATTTTGAAAGAGCCCTTTAGGGGAGGAGGGTCGACCATCATAATCTCTTAAAGTGATGGCAGATGGTACTATCTCAGGGGAGCCAATTTGTTTCCATACATTTTTGTACATGATGCATGTGGATGCACCTTCATCAATGATACATCGATGAACCATGATGTTCTGAATCTTGACTGGTATCTGGAAAGCTACCAAAGTGGGGAGACGAGGTTCCCCGCTATCTAGGTCAAATGTGATGAGTCTTGGGTCGACTGCCCCCAAGGTAGAAAGAAAGGATTTTCGTTGAGTTGGACATGTTTGGAGGACCTCCAATACAGACATGGTTGCAGGATATTACACCAAGTCATTGACCAGACTGTAATTGTGTGCCACCCTAGCTAAGGGTTGTTGACGTTCCATCATAACGAGATGCAAAGGATATGAATGGTGGGTTCAATGTTAGGGCGTGGAATCATCAAGGGTTGTCCGGATGTATCTAGAGCTTCTTATGAAGTGGTGGGAGTAGATTTAGGGGGCACATTGTATTAATGACTGGGCGTTTGCAAAAGAATTTCTTCTTCGCTAGTGAGGAGGATATTCCAATCCATCGGATTTCTAGGATTTTGATATTGTCCCACTTATGGTGGGGTAGGATGTATGTCATGTTGGGTATTCATCACACCTTGGTGCGGAATAGGGTTTTGCAACATGGTTGGGGGTGGTTGTTGCAAATACTGTTGTGGGGCCTGCTGAGGGGCAGGCAACGCTGGAGGATGTGGTGTGTTCATGGAGTCTTTCATCCATTTGAAGTCAGAAATTTGGGGGCAATGGTGAGTATAATGACTATTCTCACCGCAAAGAGAGCAAGGGAAGTTCGTTCGGAGGTTGTTGTTTTTATTCCTCCCTTGGATTTTGTTGTTATTGTTCCCTTGGGGGTTCTGGTTACCCTGATTCTGGTTTCCCCCAGCATGTTGGTTTTGTTGGGGATTATTTCCTCTTGGTCCTGGGTTATTATTGTTTTAGTTTTTCCCTTTGTTTTTGGCATTATTCGATTGATGGGATAGATTTTTTGTATTCAATTGTTCAAAAGTATGAAATTACTAAATGGGAGAAGGTTGAACAAAATTAACACCGACGTGTGGTTGTCCCTGTGGAGGATAAATTAGTTGGGGAGGACCAGGAAATAGAAAATATGAATTATGTTGTGGCAATGATCCGTAGGGTGCATAGGAAGGTGAAGCACTTTTACTAGTGCCCAGGTTATATGATGAGCTAGAGGGGGGACCTGAACTTGGTTAAGAAGTCAGGTGCATGATGGGTGTCGACAAAGGTCCACTCATGGGTGGAGGGGGGGGCAACAGGATATGGTTGTTGATAAAGGGGAGGAGGTTAATAATATGGTCCTCCATATATCAGTGGATATTGGGGTGTACCATACATGGGTGGTGGATGGATGTATGGGTTGTGGTGTGTTGTGGTACCAATCAACTCATTCGTCGTGTGAGACATCTCAAGTTTTTCCTGGTCGAATGGTACATGTCTCGGTGCAACAAGTATTACCATGTATAAGTAGCCTGACTGAGCATAAATGAGGTCATACTATTGATCCTTTTTTATGGCTTCCTCCTCAGATTGGGGGAAGGTAGATTCCACATCTTTGGAAAGTATTGAGACGAGTGATTTGAGAAACCAATCGAAACATTTTTCTTTGGTGGTTTCTTATTTACATAAACTACGTCGTTGATGCCATTCATGAATGTGGTCGAAAATATGTGTAGCTAAGGTTTTTTTGCACTTAGAGAGTAGTTCTAGACCAGTTTCATGACAAACTGGTAGTTGAAAGAAGGCCAAAAATGCTTTGGTCAAGGATTCAAAAGTCACGTGGGACCCTGATTTTTTGTCCACATACCATTTGGCTGATGGATCAATGAGTGTGCATTGAAATAACCTTAAGAGGATGGAGTCATCCATGATTTTGTTTGAAGAGAACCATAAGTGGAAGGTCATGACATGGTTGGTGAGATCTTCCCCCGATTTGCCTTCAAATTTTGGAATATTTGAAGGTAGTTTGGTAGGCATATTGGGCCATGTGGGGTCATGCAATATAGGATCATTTGTGAGTTTAATCAAATTAGGAATGTTGAGAGACACCAAATATGGCATGGGGGGTGGTGGTGGAGGATTGGTTCCAGCCATGGTGTGAGAAGGTAGTAGACCTGACCCTTAATGGGGGTTTGGTGGGGTTGGTCTTCTCCCTTAAGAAGAAGTTTTTCCTATGCCTCCTTGTGAAGGAGAGCTAGTGGATGGGTGGCCTTGGGAAGTGGACCCAAGTAAGGTGGAACCAAGCAAAGTTGATCCCAAAATAGTGGCACTCATAGGGGTGTGAGATGGTTGATCCGGTGAGTTGGCAAGACTAGGAACTCCTCCTAAAATAAGAGAGAGATTATGCAAGCATCTGGAATGAAGGGGATTCTCTGGGTCCCCTATGATGTCCAACTAGAAAAGTGAATGTGCGCAAATGGTGATGAGATAAATAAATGAACAAGAGACTTGTATAATTTGGACCTTCAAAATATATCTCGCAATTGCATGTAATCAAATGAGCATCATACATAAATCAACTGTAAATAAGCATACATGTGGGTAGGTGGATTTTTTCCGCATGGGAGAAAAAAGAAAACAAATGCTCGTGTCTTAAAAATATGTATCGTCATTCCTCTCAAATAGTATTGGACCTTCCAAGAGCACTCAATAGTGGGGTTTGGAGCCATCGAAAGAGGAACTAGTGAAGGATGAAATAATCAGTTATAATGAGGGGTAGAGGGTGCATATCCTGAAAGAGCTGGCGATATTTCCCAATAGCCACACAAAATATGATCAAGGTGCAATTGCAGCCCACAATTTCCACCTGGGTAGATGTCCTAAATTTGGCCACTGGGTACCTTGATCAAAGTGTGGCATTTAGATTTTCGGCCTCAGAAATGGGTCATGACATGGATCCCTTCCGAGAGTTGGGTGACTCAAGGGGGGATGCGTAGAACAACTGAACCTCAGCCTTTGACCCTTCCCGGGTATCTCCCTTCCTTATGGTGTAGGACCACTTGACTTGGAGGATTTTAAAGTTATCTATTTGTCAACTTCTAATGTTTGAAAATGTGAGAACCAGATAACAGGGTGTTATTTGGATGCCTACCCCTGATATCCTACCTAAAAAATTCTTTTGGCACCTCCTGTGGAGGAAAACTTAATCCAAACATTCTCTCTATGCATAGGTATAACATATCTTTCACTATTCTTATCAGATCTACTTATATCAAATATTATTTTATCTATCAAGCTAGGACAGAATCTATCAACCATACCTAGATCCATACTCTAGAAAAAACAATTTCCACTTATCTTACTTCTACAGAGCAAAAAGCTTACAGATCTTACCTCTTTAGTCTCATTTTCACCTTTATCAGGGCACAAATCTCCTAGATCTTATCTATTTTCTTCAAATCTGACCCTTCTTCTTGGCACAAAGCTTCCCAGATCAAGTAGAATGCTACGCACTAGGGAAACAGACCTACTCACTGAGCTTTCATAGTTTCAGGTCGGATCTTTGCACAAATCTTCTTCTTCCTCATTTCCCAGCAAACATAGTTTTAGGTTGGATCTTTGCACAAAGATTCTTCTTCCTCAGTTCCCAGCAATCACAGTTTTAGGTCCCGGCAATGGAGCCATTTGTTGGCACAGGGGAAAATGCAGGATTCAATGCTACAACAATGCACCAACAAAACCCTAACTACCGGCCCTTTTGGAAACACCTGCGAAGCAGATGAAGTCTCACCCGAGCTAGTGGAAGGGGTAGTTACAGAACTCAGATGTCTGCAACCTTAGCTGGGACATAGATTTGTGATTCTAACACTTAACAAAGCACTTAGCAATTAACACTCATCAATATCCAGTTCTTAGTTACAACGAAGTTAAACCCTAACTGTGGAACATCACTATATTCATTCAGATCTAAGGTATTTAAGCACTAAGCATACTACACCAGTCAGATCTAACATCCATCTACATCATTAAGCATAAAGCATCAATATATCTATCTATCATTCATCTATATTAAAGCAATTAAGCAAGTAAACACATCAACACATCGCACAAAACATAGTAACACAACATGTATGTGGTTCACCCCCACCCTGGGGCTACGTCCACCAACTATTCTCTTCTTTAATATCTTCGGTCAAGCTTCTTACATCCACATAGCATCAAAATCCTACTCTGCAGAAAACAAGAGATCTGCACGCACTCCACCAGATCCTCCTTCTTCGAGATAGGGAACCTTACAGTACTTTCACTTAGTTGTGCAAGCCTCATACAGTATGCACAAAGTATTTATAATTCTTGATCACATAGATCAAACACCAGAACTTAGCACCTTGGAAATTCTTACATCGCCTAGCTACTTATTTATACATTACAAAAAGGGCCTATACATGGGTAAACCCATGGGCCAACATTCCCTTACCTGTTACATAAGCCCAAAACCCAAAAATCCCTAAAAAGGGGCCGAGATCCCGCGAACTCCGCTTTGTCTTGTGCTCCGCCTTCGACATCCTGTCGAAGTCCCAAAAATAGGTCAAGTATGACCAAGAATCCTCAAAACTTGGTCAAGGGCCAACAGGCCCCCAACACTCACTTGTGACTCATCCCAAGTCACTCTGGTATAGGTAGTTTTGATTCAAAATCCTTGAGCTTGGCTCGAGCTACTTCGACTTGTTGTTGTGCCATGGCCTCCTATTCAGTGAACTCCTAGGTGACTGATTCGTTGATAGGTCCTTCTAGGCATTGTTAAGATGCAGTGATAACCTGCTCCAGTTCTTCTCCTTTGCCTTCGATCTCTATGAACAATTGGTAAGACTCATCCTGTGTAGGTTGGAGTCTCTGAGTCACTTCCATGACTCTTCTCTAGATAGTGTGGACCTGCTACTGGGCAGTGCGCTGCTCCTAAGATCACTTCATTCTTTCCATAACTGACAGGGGCTTCAACTACGTCTTTATTGTCTCTGCTTGCTGCTTCGCTTCCTGGAGATGTGACTCTAGTTCCTTCAGTTCTGGGTTCTCAGTGATTTTCTCATACGCCTGGGAACTAGGATCACTCAATTGCTTGCATTCCATGGCAAGGGCCTTTATTCTTTCAACTACACTCTGTGCAGTTTCTTCTCTTTGATCCCTTACATCCTGCGGTGTGTCAAGCACTATGCGGAGTTCTAAATCTATTATTATTCATTGTGGTTGTTAGATAGCTCTCACGAGCTGCTCTACTTGCTATGTGACTCAATCTTTTGCATGTGGCTCTAAGCCTATCACAGAGCGAAGTGCTCTGTTGACTGATTCTTTTACTTCGAGTTTCTCCGTGAGAAACTGTTCTTTTCCTTGTTGCATCTATGCTTTCTCTTCATCAAACTTTTCTTGGAGATAAACCTTCTCCTGCTCTACAACTCTGTGTTGTTCTATGAGTACTCTTTGCACTTGATTCAAGGCCTGGGTGGCTTGTTCTGTTTCTTCTTGTGCTCGTTGAAGGTAAGATTTGGTTGCATCTGTTAGTCGACGGAGTTGGGTTGGCTCATCTCCCAACTCTTGTTCTCCTGATGGAAGGGGCACGGTGGAGACTGCACAACTGGACTAAAGGACCTACTGTACCCCTCGGAGCTTGATCCCAATTCTATCATACATTTTCTCCTACTTGGCTTCTTGTTTCTCCGCGATTTCTAGTGAAGCGTCATTTAGAGCTACTACGATGAAGTCAAAATCATTGGTGGTGAGTACAGTCTGCATCTTGGTCACAGTGGCTCTCGATTTCTTCCGAGAAGAAGGTTTTGGGGGAGAAACCTTCCTCTTCTTCAAGGGGTCAACCTCGTCTCTGGGCGGTGTTACTTCGCCTAGCTTCTGTTCAATTTCTTTTCCCTTTACCTCTTCGACTTCATCCTTACCCCCTCAGTCAGGTGATACTGAAGTAGTCTTCCCTGAGGCGCTACTTAAATATTGGACCTCTTTAGTCTTCTTCCTTCAGCTGGTTCTGGGTGTGTTCTATTCTTTGTGAGTGTCCTCTGGGTTGTCCAGTTCAGGATCAGACATCTTTGCAGGGTTAGCGGGGATAAGGAGGTATGTGGACCAATCCTTAGTGATCTCCTTCAGGTCTTCTTCCGTAATTTTATATTACAACTGGAGTTTCTACTTATGTTCATCGGCTTGCGTTGTTATGTAGATAAAATGTCGATCTGTGCTAAACTTCATTAGGGGTCAGAATCTCTGTAGGGTGTTCGGAGTCATGCGAGACTCAGCTTCGATGGCTCTCTTCAGATAAAGGTAATAGGTATGAAAAACAACGTTCGACTGCCATTATTTTTTCATATCACTCGAATACCAAAGTGTGGCGAACTTCGCAGCAAGCGGCTCGAATGACTCTATGTCTGGGAAGGTCGCACCTTCCGGCATTTCCTAGAAAAAAAATGTGATGAGGATCAGGAGCCATCTGAAGTGAAACTCGTAGCCCTAATCCTGTTCTTCATGGTAGTCTAGTTCAATCTGATTGACTAGGTACTTCACCCAGTTCATCTGTAAGCCTTCTACACACTTCCCCGCGAGGTCGACGACAAAGCCCGTGAACTGTGTGGGTCGGTTCTTTCATACCATATTTACAGTTATTAACTGACATGCTAGGTGCACTAAGCCATTCTGGATGGAGGATACCTTGTAGCCTCGCGTCCGCTTCTCAACATTGTCATATGTGTCCTTGATCTTTTGTGCTAGCGCGATCTGTGGCTTTTCCTGGATAGAACTCCTGCGGGTTAGGTCTCTACATACTTAACCCTGTGATCCTATGGGTCAATGTCGGATCAACTAAAATACAGTGGTCTAGCCATAAGTAGCCACCATGGTAACACGGCAGTAGCAACTTGACACAGGCGTTGACTTCCTGGTGCCTTCCAAAGTGTGGGATTTTCATTACATTTAGCAGGGTGGACTACGCGAGGTTCATGGTCCATGGCTGGTGGATTATCTTTGATTTTTTCCCATTCATTCTGGTCATGTACTTGTACAGGGTGAGCATGCTATGGTTCTTTCGATCTCTTAGGTTGAAGTTGTTGAACTTCAACGTTGTGATTTTGTCCTGTTGCACTCGAACTACATGTATCCCCTTCGGGAGGTACATAGTAACCATGGTGTACTTGAAATCTCTTGGCACACTATCACGAATCACCGCGCCGGCCAAAGGTGGGATGTAGTCGGGAAATATGGTCGAGATCATCTTCGCATTGGCTAAATAATCTCTGTGTTTGGTTCTTTTTTCCATTGATGGTTGTGATGGTCCGGCTCCGCGAGCAGTCAACAAGGAGGCTTGCACTTCTCTTGTCGATGATGTTTGTACACCTACAAACATTACTCTCTTAGACATGACTCTCTCAGTCGTGAGGTCAATGAGTACTTCCTTCACAGACTCTTTGACTGCGCTGAGTTCTTCGGACCTACATGCTCATGGTTGAATATCTCAAGTTATAAGGGTAACTAATCAATGCAATGGGATGGATGGAAATAGCGCGATGATCACTATGTGCAATCAAATATTCTGCGAGCTCATATAATCATGTTTGGCAAAAGTGTTCTCGATGCATGGCACAACGGGTTAAATAGATAACTTGGCAACAGATCTCTCCAACGGGCGAGAAGCCTTCATTAACTCAGTTCTTGTCCATTACGGCGTGGTCCCAACAGTCTAGTGGTGAGCTATCTGACCATAAATGCCTTTCTACCCATTCGGGGCGTCTATATAATGGTTATATTGTACCCAATGGCTATATTTCTTCGCCATGGTGAAGTGCCATATGATGTTGTTCTGATATCGTGACGAAGTTCTAATTTTGCAAATTTTCCTTCTACAAAGTTCCCTCTAGAGCCTTCTGCGAAGTTCCCTTTGGAACCTTCTGTAACTTTTCGATCTTAGCTCTCTTCTTACTAATCTTTCTAGCCTTTTTCCCAGTGAGTTTTGTCTCGGTATTCCTTTTTCCATTTTGATTCTTATCTCCTCTTGGCATAGTAAGTTCGTGTTGTTGAGATTCTTTCCTCAAAATCAGGGGTAATGCTTCATCTGTATCTGGAATAGGTGCTTCAATCTTATGTGGGTCTTCTAGTGTTCTTCCAGCTTTGACATCCCAGTCTCTGGTGTTAAACAACTTCGATCTGTTTTCTTGTTCTTCGATCAAGTGTGTGATCCTCCTAGTCATGAAATATTTTAACTCTTGTTTCTTCTATTCTAACATTTCTTCTTCCTTCCTTCTGGTCTGATCTCTTTCAATCCAAGGTTTTCCTAGTAATATAGTAAATGGAGTATTGTTCTCAATAAATTTAACAACTTCAAATTCTTCTTTTATCGAAGTTCCATTGGCATTCATAGATATATGGGTGAGCTTTCCACATAGGTTTATCATCTTTCCTCTGAATAGTCCTACTCTTCCCAATGAAGGAATCATAGCAGGCTTCCCTAAAGTTTCCCAAGTTCTTTCGATCATAATATTCACCCGTGTTTCCTCATCCAGAACACAGTCAATGTTGAAGTCTCCTATTCTTTCTTCTATGCATTCTTTTTCTTTGAAGATCTATGATAATATAACATGTCGGTGGTCATTCAAGTTTTCTTTCATCTGTAGCAATACTTTATCTGATTCTTTCTAGGTTTCTACCATGGTTTCAGTTGCTTGACCTTTCTCATGGTCTTCTTGTCTCATGTTCATCCTTTCAACCTTAGAAATCATTCTAGGGAAATCTAATACTTCATGGTCCATAGCATTGCAGCAAAGGCAACTAGGTCTTCTTCCAGGGCATTCCTTAGCAATATGTCTTGGTTTTCTACAACTGTAAAAAAGGGTTAATCCTCTCTTTCTTTTAAATGATCCCCAACCTTTCCTGTACTGTGCGCTAGGATCATAGTAGCTAACCTGCAACAATTTCTTTCTAGGGTCTTGCATCCATTTGTTAGTCCAAACATTATCTCTATGCATAGGTATAACATATCTTTCACTATTCTTATCAGATCTACTTATATCAAATCTTCTTTTATCTATCAAGCTAGGACAGACTCTATCAACCATACCTAGATCCATACTCTAGAAAAAAAAAATCCACTTACCTTACTTATATAGATCACAAAGCTTACAGATATTACCTCTTTAGTCTCACTTTCACCTTTATCAGGGCACAAAGCTCCTACATATTACCTCTTTTCTTTAGATCTGACCCTTCTTCTTGGCACAGAGCTTCCTAGATCAAGTAGAATGTTGTGCACTAGGGCAACAAACCTATGCACAGAGCTTTCATAGTTTCAGGTCGGATATTTGCACAAAGCTTCTTCTTCATGAATTCCCAGCAATCACAGTTTCAGGTTGGATCTTTGCACAAAGCTTCTTCTTCCTCAGTTCCCAGCAATCACAGTTTTAGGTCGGATATTTTCACAAAGCTTCTTCTTCCTTAGTTCCCAGTAATCACAATTTCAGGTCCCGACAACGGAACCATTTTTTGGCACAGGGGTAGACCCAGAGTTCAACGCTACAACAGTGCACCAACAAAACCCTAACTATCGACCCTTTCGGCAACACCTGCGAAGCAGATGAAGTCTCACCCAAGGTAGTGGTCGGGGTGGTTGCAGGACTTATATGTCTACAACCTTATCTAGGACATAGATATTTGATTCTAACACTTAACATAGCACTTAATAGTTAACACTCATCAATATCCAGTTCTTAGTTATAGCAGAGTTAAACCCTAACTATGGAACATCACTATATTCATTCAGATCTAAGGTATTTAAGCACTAAGCATACTACATCAGTCAGATGAAACATCCATATACATCATTAAGCACAAAGAATCAACAGATCTATCTATCATTCATCTATATTAAAGAACTTAAGCAAGTAAACGCATAAACACATCAACACATCACACAAATCATAGCAACACAACATGTACGTGGTTCATCCCCACCCTAGGGCTACGTCCACCAACTCTTCTCTTTTTTATTATCTTCGGTCAAGCTTATTACAGGCACATAGCATCAAAATCCTACTCTGTAGAAGACAAGAGTTCTGTGCACACTCCACCAGATACTCCTTCAAGCTAGGGCACCTTACAGTACCAGCACTTAGCCTTGCAAGCCTCATACAGTATGCACAAAGTATTTACAACTCTTGATCACATAGATCAAACACTAGCACTTATCACCTTGGCACTTCTTACATCACCTAGCTACTTATTTATACATTACAAAAAGGGCCTATACATGGGTAAACCCATGGGTCGACATTCCCATGCCCGTTACATAAGCCCAAAACCCAAAACTCCCTAAAAAGGGGCCAAGATCCCGCGATCTCCACTTTGTCTTGTGGTCCGCCTTCGACATCTTGTTGAAGTCCCAAAAATAAGTCAAATATGACCAAGAATCCTCAAAACTTGGTCAAGGGCCAACAAGGGGGGGCGGGGGGTGGATTTTGAGTGGAATTCTCCTCCTCCTGCTCAAAACTTAGTTCTTGACAGGTAAGGCTAGGCCGTTTTTGGTACCTGCAAGAAAAATGGGTCAAAAAGAAGTTCTCTCAAAGCCCAAATAGGAAGGAAATTGATACTTTATCCCCAGTATGGTCGACAATATGTTGTGTCTATTTCATCACTTGGGTGAGCAAAACAAGGGCACTTACAAGTCTAGTTAGGCATTCTAGACAATACAGAGGTTAGTGTATGAGTTAGACAATCCAAGCACATGAAATAAACAAGTAAATAAACTAAAAACAACTAAGGAAATAAAACTAGAATGCATAAGAAACTTTGAACCAAAATCAATCAACCAAATGACCAAGATTGTGCCACCAATGGATAACTATATTAGTTGGCAAAACACCATAGAGAAAGGAGGACTTATGGATCTCGTCTTGCTCCTTGGGAGGGCTCTTGAGTTCCCTAATGGAGAGATCTTCTTACAAATGGTAAACAAGAAAGAAAATGATGAAGAAATCAAAGCCTATTCCCTCAAGAGGTGAGTAGAATGGCCTATTGGAATGTTGCTAGAATGATCCAAGGAGAAAACAGGATTTTCAAAGGAGGATTGAGGCAACATAACAATACTATGGAAATATTAAATTATTAGTGCACCCATGGCCTCCATTTAT
This sequence comes from Picea engelmannii, assembly GCA_009831015.1. NCBI lineage: Eukaryota > Viridiplantae > Streptophyta > Pinopsida > Pinales > Pinaceae > Picea > Picea engelmannii. The sequence goes on from ML813695.1 coordinate 14,626, forward strand.
AGCATGTCTTCAAGGATTTATTCAACTGGTTCTTGGTGTGAACAAGGGGCCCTTTACAACACCCTTTGGTCCTTGACCAGACCCCCATTCGGATTCAGCTCAGATATGAGGGTCAAATCAAGTTGGGAGTTGGTCCATAAGTGGTTGAGGAGCCGAAAAGAACCATAAATGCATCGTTCACAGGTGTGCACGGATTTTCTGATATACAATCGCACATATGGCACATTGTACACTCTACAGGCTTCTTTGGCCTACGCACTGTGCTCACGCTTCCTTTAGTGATTTAACGCATGCCAATTTTTGTCTAGTTGTATATTTTTTGCCTCTTGGAAATGAATTTTTGGTGTTGCAGGTGAACTAATAGGTGTTTGGAACTGTTGTATTTTTGTAACCATTTGTGTGCAATGTTGCAGATGAAATTCCAGTGATAACATCCTCCTTCAACTCCTCTATTGTTGGATCTATCTACTGGTACTGGTTTTCTTCCAGTTGCAGGGTTTCTTGTAGAGATTCTACCTGATTTTGGAGCTTTTGTTGTACCAAAGGATACTTCAAGTGTGCTAACAATGAGTTCACAAATAGTTTCCTATGTTTCATTTCAATAATTGAATACTTCAACTTACCTTTCAGACGTTTGAACCTTTGATCAATCTCCCAGACAGACTCACCAGGTTTCTACTTAATTTCAATCATTTCATTCATGTATTGGTCCTCTGAGTTTGGTTTCTGAAACTCATTGACCATTATCTTTTTCACCTCTATGACACTCTTTGTTACTCCTTGTGGACTATTTACATAAATTCTCATGTACCAGTGCAACACGCAGTCTCTTAATGTGATATCTAACTGCATGAGTTTTGTATCCTCATCTGTGATCTGCTTTCCTTCCCAGATATTTTCAAAAATAAACAGATGTTTTTCAAGATCCTCAGATGTCTCACACTAAAATTATGGTAATCTGATGGTGGAATCTAGTTCTTCCATTTTGAACTGTGTCGAATTACTGCCTCCGTGCGGTGTAGATAGTTTACTTCTACTTACTGAACTTTCTCCCCTAGTTGGTTATCCTTGATTGGATCCTGTTAGCGATTATTTTTGTCATTTGGCACAGAAGCACCCAGGGCTATAGATTGCACACGAAATTCCCAAGCACAGCACGAGAGAATCCCTGTTTTTCCAAGTAGCAGGTCAAGCAAGCGGGCAAAATTTCATCGGCAACATACAAGATCTATTTACAAAGAATATCGATGGTCACCGGGTTTTCGGAGCTACCGAATTGCCCAAGGTTTAGCGCAAAGGACAACTCTCGTATTTCACAGCAGGTTTAGGTCATCCGATCTAACTAGGACATGTGGCAGCCTGTCGGCATATCGCGGATCGGGGTTTCGGGGAACAGGGAGCCCTCAGCTCATTGCACTTGGACGTACCGATCGCGAAACGCCGAAAGCACCTTTGGCACCAAGCCCACGGTCACAGCCCTGGGTCATATCAAGCGAGCCTGCAAACGAGGGCAGCTCCCCTGTAAATATCGAATGCCCCCTTGTCCATTCATCCTAAGGATGCATGTCGCAAGATCTGGCTGCGTTGGCATTTCGGCGGTCGGGGGTTCGTGGGGTGAGAGTTTCATGTTGTTCAACATCGCGAAAACCCAAACCCTGATAGCACTGAAAGCGTAGAAAGTGGGGCCCGCGGTGTCATGAAGTGTTTTCAGCCGTCCATCCAGAGGGGACACCTAGCAGCAAATAGAGCCATCTCGGCGCTTCGCCCATCACAACTCCAACATGCAAAGAGTAGCTCCGTTATTTTCTAATGTGCGAGGTGCCGGGAGAATCCAGGACTCGGGCCCATGGCATCGCAGGGGGAGTTAAGAGCCGTCAGATATAGAGGGATACGTGGTTCCAGTTAATCCGTCTAGGCATATCGCTCATTGCGATTTCAATCAGCAAAGAGTAGCCCTTTCATATTCGCGAATGCCGAAAGCACATGGTCACAACCCATGGTCATTTGGGGAGAGGAAGGAGCTGCATAAAGAAGGCCAAAGGCGTCGAGTTCAGTCGCAGAGGGGATCATCGCAATCTCCAGGTGCCATCGGACCCAATCTTAATACTGTTTCTAAGTATTGAAGTGAATGAAAGCAAGAGCGGGTGGTTGAAACCTCCTTTCGTTCATTAAGTGAGGGGAATGGACGGTCTGGTGAGCTGCCTACTCATAGAGGTCCTGTGTATCGATTTTCTCAACGAAGCCATGTCGAAGTCCTTGACTCGACAGAGAAGTCTGTGCATGCTAGCCGAGCACTTAATGGCTCAGCTACCCTCCTTACAGGAGTCGTACGTAGTTAAGGTGGCATTTAAAAAAAGATATCAGTACGAGTTTGACTGAAGAGACACCAAGCCTTGAGTGACTGGACACGCCTCTGTGAGACGAATTTTCCTGAGTATATAGACTCAGTCTTTGTGTTTTGTAAGGATCGATGGTAGAGCAGAGCTCCCTACTATAAAGTTTTAACAGATATTCTAGTTTGCTAGTTATGCTTCTGTATATGAGATATCTTGTTTTATGACAGACAGTTTTTCTTACTCCATCTAATTTTTGTCTCATGCTAAGAGAGTTCGTGATTGACTGATTTGCGCGAATTACTGCAGTTATGTTATGATAAAAGATTTATTGTGGCATTATTGCATTCTCTGGCTTTTGCATTTGAATGTAAGATGATATTGCGTTTGGACATCTTCTTCCACACCCTATTAGAAACCCGATGTTAATAACAGACCTCTGCTTTCCTCTTATATAAGTCTTCCGCCTGTTTACCCTTTACTATAGCTCACTATCTGAAGTTTATATAAGACCTCACTCACCTATGCATGCCTGGCCTAGTTTTGGAGTTGGAATGATATTGTTTTGAGTTGGATTCCATTCGGTCATCCCTTCTATAAACCATTGTGACATAAAACTAATGGGCATCGGGCTCTGCTCCTGCTAGCAATCCAGGAGTGACTTCCGTCGCCAACATTTCTGGAGCCGTTGTCGGGGACGAAGTTGAATATTTTCCCCGGGATTGAACGACAATGATCAACTGATTCTGAAGGTGCATCAGATATTATAATTATCAAGATTGCTACTGTGCACCTGGCGACTCCATTGTGACGACTCCGCTAGGGAGAACCTGCTCTATTAATTGTGGCTTTCAGAGGTAGACACACGCGGTCTCATCCACAGCTGCCTCTAGCTACACCTGAAACTGATCCGGAAGCAGTTCTTAGGAAGGGAAAGGCCTCTGAAGAAGAAGCGTCCATCACTGAACCAGGTAATCCACCATATCCTTCTGTGGGAGCTCCTTTTTCTCCTCCTCAGTTTCCAGACAGGCTTGTTTCTACGGTTTCCCGTTTCCTAAATTTTGGGAGTGTTCCTGCCGAGTTTTCCTCTCCTGGTCTGGGACTGGAGGGATAAGACCTTGTCACTCCCCTCTCCCCTGAAGTTGTACCCTGACGTAGACCCAGGACCGCAGAAGATTTCCCTACGCCTAGTTTAACCACTCCTGTGCAAAGGGGAGCACCCACTGACTTGAGCTCATTATCCTTCTCCTTAAATCCCCTCTTGTTTCCCACTCCACTTCAAGACTCATTCTCAGTAACCCCTTTGTGAACTCCTTCTCCTCCAAATTCTCCTCCACCTAATATTCCTATGGATGGTGATAATCCCCCTCTGAGTAGAATGGACGCCATAGTTGCTGCTAGGTATGATCCCTTGATCTTACCTCATCCCATGAATCCTTTCCCTACTGGAGATTACTTGAAATATATGCCCAAGTTCACCGAGGAAGGGGACATAACTGTGGAAGAATACCTGGCTGCTTTCTACAGTTATGTAGACAACCTGAACATTGGAGATGAAGATTTTTGGATGAGGGTTTTTGTCTAGATCCTGGATGGTGAGGTAAGGAAATGGTTTAGAGGATTAGCTCCCGGATCTATTGCTGGAATTAAAGCCCTGGATAATTCTTTCCTGAGGTAGTGGGGAGATAAGAAGGATTTCATGTATTACATGACTAAGTTCGGGTCCTTGAAGAAGAAGGAAGGAGAGTCTGTCTCTGACTTCTCCAAAAGATTCAATAAAATGTACCACAAAATCCCTGCAGAGATTAAACCCTCAGAAGCCTCGGCTAAGATCACTTACTCCAACGCTTTTGATCCCGATTTCTACCTACTGTTGAGAGAGAGAATAGCTACCACGTTGGCCCACATGCAGGACACAACCGTGGAAGTAGAATCTAATGTATTGGTGGTGAACCGACTCAGGAGCACCAGTGATAGAGAGATGTCCAAGAGCATGCTTGAAGCTTCCTCATCTAGTCCCTCTCCCCTGCCCCATCAGACATATGAGACAGCTAGAGCACTAAAATCACTTTCTTCCAGAATGGAAAGGTGGGAATTAGAAGGTAAGCCCATTTACAGAAATCCCCAAAATGCAGATACTAGGGGTTTCAGGAAGCCTAATAACAATGTGCCACAGGATTTTCCTAGAGAACAAAGGAGCAGGGACAGGGATGATCAGAGGATTCAGACCCCTCTCCAGAACAACCTAGATTCTCATGAGGAAAGAGAGGATATAGACAAGCTTGGCCCTAAAATTCACTGTATTGAAGAAGCTCCTCCTCTTCCCCATTTGACACAGTCTGCATATGAATAATCCCTGATGAGCATTCAAATCCATGAGTTGGGTAAAGGAGAAAGGGCTGGTCATACCCCTAACAGATACAATCTCAGGTCAAGAAGGAAAGAAGGAGACTTTGATAGCCAAGACCATCCCCTCATAGCAGATAAGCCTACTAAGTCTGTGACAACCACTACTAAAGAAAAGAAAACTCAGAGTTCTTCGCCAGCAGCCAAGGAGCCTATCACTGAGGTAAGGGAAGCTCCTAAGACAATTTCCTCCTTTAATTTTGAGCATGAAATTCAAAAGATCATAATTCCCATTCCCCTCTCAGAGCTAGTTAAAAATGAGGACTTCAAAAGGTCCCTTTCCAAGATGCTACAATCCGAGTCCCCCCAACCTCCCTCTGACTCAGTGAACCTTCAAGATGAGAAACCAGTTGTCATCCTAGGTCCCATGGTAGAAGATAGAGATGATTCATCCCCTCCCTTCTACACCTCCCTGAACATACATGATAAAGTGCTACATAACTGCCTCATGGACTCAGGAGCTTCCCATAACCTTATGCCCAAAATAGTAATGGAAGAGTTGGGACTGGACGTGACAAAAGCTTACCATGATTTGTATTCTTTCGATTCAAGGAGGGTTCAGTGTCTAGGAGTCATCAAAGACCCGGTGGTTTCATTGTTTCAGCTGCCCATGAAAAGTGTGGTCATGGATATTGTGGTAGTTGACGTTCCCCCCAAATTTGGTATGTTGTTGTCCAGGTCTTGGATTAAAAGACTAGGAGGAATGTTACAGATGGATCTCACATATGCCACCATTCCAGTCCTTGGGGGGGAACACAGGAGGTTGTACAGAGAAGCCCAGTTGGCTTATATTGTCAGTGATGAAGCAGACCCCACTAACCACCCCATCTTTGCACTTGACACCGATCTAGGATCTAGTTTGTTGCAGATCACTGAAACTCCTGAGGTCCCTTTACAGATCAGAAAAATTCCCATTCTTAATCAGGAGATGCCCCCTCTAACTGCCTCTGTCTGGAAAATGTTCTTCGACGGAGCTTCCTCTGAAATGGGTGCAGGGGCTAGAGTGATTTTCATATCGCCCTGTCAAGAGACTATATCTTTGTCATACAAGCTGGAATTTGAAACCACCAACAATGTGGCAGAGTATGAAGCTCTTGTTCTGGGTATGAGAGCTGCAAAGGAAATGGGAATAAAGGAGATGGCTGTGTTCAGAGATGCAGAATTGATTATCCAGCAGGTCAGAAATGTTTATCGGGCCAAGCATCCTCGGCTCAGGAGTTACAGAAACGAGGTATGGGACCTGATTGATAATTTTTTCTCATCTTTCAATATTACTTTTGTCCCGAGGGAAGACAATACCTCGGTCGACTCCTTAGCGGTCTCGGCTAGTCTATTCAGGGTCCCTCTGCCGCCAAAGATCCACGGTGAGGTCTAAGTAAGATACAGGCCCTCTGTACCGGACAATTTCAAACATTGGAAGGTGTTCAAAGATGATCCGGAAATCAAAAGGTTTCTACAATCTGTGGACAAATTTTCTGCGTTGCACATTGACCAAGATCCTGACCTGGAAGGTGATCCTCGTCCTGAGGAGTTTTTTAATAAAATCGCTAATCATCAGATCATTCAGCTTCCCAGCAATCACATTCTAAGAGGACTTGTCCCTTTGGAAAGATTGTTCGATGGGAATGATGTGCCAGTAAAGGGCAAGGTCTCAAATGAAGATGTTGATACAACCGAATGCAACATTGGTTCACAGGAGGAGCCTAGATTCGTCAAATTGTCAAGCACTTTGACCAGAGAACAGAGGGCCGAATATATGCAGTTGCTGCAAGAGTTCGTCGATGTGTTTGCATGGACATACAAAGACCTCAAGACGTATGACACATCTGTCATCGAGCACAAGATCCCGTTGAAGGAAGAGGCTAGGCAATTTAGGTAGAAGCTAAGACAGATAAATCCCATGTTGCTTCCCGTCATGGAGAAGGAAGTAAAAAAGTTGTTGGATGCACGAATCATTGTCCCCTTGAGATATTCCGAGTGGGTGGCCAACTTGGTCCTAGTAAGGAAGAAAATCGGAGAAATCAGGCTTTGTGTCGATTTCAGGAACCTGAACAGAAGCTCAAAGAAAGACAATTACCCCCTACCTAATATGGAACATATATTGCAGAGGGTAACTGGTGCATCCAGGATATCCATGATCGATGGCTTTTCTGGCTATAATCAGATATCGGTCATGCCTGAGGATAGGGAGAAGACAACCTTCACCACTCCTTGGGGCACATTCATGTATGCCAAGATGCCATTTGGACTTATGAATGCGGGAGCAACATTTCAACGAGCCATGGATATAGACTTCATCGGGGAGAAGGACCAGTTTGTGGTGATCTATCTCGATGACATCACGGTCTTCTCCAGCTCAGACAAGGAACACCGCCGCCACTTGAGGAAAGTTTTCGTGAAATGTCGGAGGTTCGGCCTGTCCCTAAACCCCAAGAAATATTTGTTCTCTATGCAGGAAGGGAAGTTATTGGGACATATAGTATCAGTAGAGGGAGTGATAATTGATCCCAACAGGGTGGAGGCAATTCAAGCCTTGTCACTTCCCAGGTCTAAAAAGGAGGTTCAGGCCTTTTTGGGGAAAATTAATTTTCTGAGGAGGTTTGTCTCAAATTTTTCCGAGCTAGTGAAACACATCACGGCCATGCTCAGGAAGGGAAGTGAAGTGAAATGGACCACGGATCCCAGGGAATCCTTTGACCAAATAAAAAGGGCACTAACTGAGCCACCTGTGTTGATTGGTCCAGATTATTCCAAGCCGTTCCTAGTTTTTTCTTTTGCCTCTTTCGATACGGTAGCAGTTGTGTTATTGCAGAAAAATGAGGAGGGATGAGAGCAACCCATTGCCTTCTTCAGCAAGGCGTTAAGAGACACAGAGATAAAGTATGAAATCATGGAAAAACAGGCCTATGCCTTAGTGAAATCCCTCAAAGCTTTCAGAGTTTACGTTTTGCATTCAAAGGTAATTGCATACGTTCCTTCAGTTTCTGTGAAGGACATCCTTGTACATCCCGATGTAGATGGGAGAAGAGGCAGATGGATCGCTAAAATCCTAGAATTTGACCTAGAGATAAAGCCCACCAAGTTGGTCAGGGGGAAAGGTTTAGCCAAGCTACTAGCTGAATCCAATTGTTAAGCCTTGGGAGTTAGTTTCATCAACACTCTCTCGGGAACTCAACAAGCTGAGTTGCCCAGCCAACGCTCTCAAGATGGCGTATCGATGATAGATTGTGCCTGGTATCATGACATTCTGTACTTTCTACAAGAATTGAAGCCTTCGGATGGAATGGGTAAAAGCAGGGCAAGAGCTTTAAAGCTCAAGGTGGTCAGGTATTGTCTCATTGAGCAAGTCTTGTACTGGAGAGATCCTTTAGGGATGTTGCTGAGATGTTTGAACCCACCAGAAGCCCAAAAAGTTATGTTTTATTTCCATGAAGGCCTTTGTGGGGGGCATCACTTCTGGAAGACCACAGCTCATAAGATCCTCAAGGCTGGATATTACTGGCCCACTTTATTCGTTGATGTCTGCAGAGGAATCAGAGCTTGCATCAAATGTCAAAATTTCTCAGGAAAGAAACAGCTCAAATCGCTGCCATTGAAGCCTATAATATCTCCAACACCTTTTCAGCAGTGTGGGTTGGACTTCATTGGAGAAATTCATCCTCCCTCAAGTGGTCAACACAGATGGATTCTGACAGTAATAGATTATTTCACCAAGTGGATAGAAGTTGTCCCCACCAGAAGCGCATCCCACAAAGTAATTATCAGCTTCCTGGAGGATATCATAGCCAGATTTGGCTGTCCCAGTAGGATCGTCACTGATAATGCCGCTTCTTTCAAGTCTAAGCCTCTAATTAAGTTCTGTGAGCAGTTCTAGATCTCACTAATTCACTCCACCCCCTACTATCCCCAGGGAAATGGTTTAGCAGAGTCCTCCAACAAAATCCTAATAAGGATCATCAAAAGGCTATTGGAAGACAACAAAAGGGCCTGGGATTCAAAATTGAAGTTTGCTCTATGGGATGATCATGTGACAACGAATAAATCTCTGGGCACTTCGCCTTTTCAGCTAGTCTACGGAGCAGAGGCGGTTTTTCCTACTCAGCTCGCCTTACCTGTAGCAAAATTCTTTCAAGACTATGAGGGAGAAACAGATCATATGATCAGGAGGATTCATCAGATAGTAGAAGTGAAACAGATCAGAGAGTAGGTGAGGACCGCAGCTCATAGTCACCAGGAAAAGATCAAGCAGGCTTTTGACAAGAAGGTCAGGAAGAAAGAGTTCGAGATCAGGGATTTGGTACTCAAGTGGGATGCCCCCAGGTAGGATAAAGGAAAACACAACAAGTTTGACGCCCTCTGGATTGGCCCCTTCAAGATATCTGAGATTTTCTCCAACAACACATATGGGTTGCAAGATCTAGAGGGTGAAGAGGTTTTCAGCAGCCCAGTGAATGGGCATTTTCTAAAGAAATGTTTTATTTGAGCCTCAGACGGCTCCCTTGTTTGTAAATATTTTCCTTTAGTTCTTTGTTTAGTTTCTTTTTGCGTGTTTTCGGCCTAATAAGTGACTCCATAGCCCAATAGCAAGGCACTGAAGCTGCGGAAGGATTTCTTAGAGCATCACAGGGACGACTCTATCCCCCATGGAGCCTAATGTTAGCGATTATTTTTGTCATTTGGTGCAAAAGCACCCAGGGATGTAGATTGCACACGAAATTCCCAAGCGCAACACAGGAGAATCCCTGTTTTTCCAAGTAGCAGGTCAAGCGAGCGGGAAAAATGTTGTCGACAGCATCCAAGATCTATTTACAAAGCAGATCGACTATCACTGGGTTTTCGGAGCTACCGAATTGCCCAAGGTTTAGCGCAAAGGACAACTCTCGTATTTCACAGTAGGTTCGGGTCATCCGATCTAACTGGGATAGGTGGCAGCCTGTCGGCATATCGCGGATCAGGGTTTCGGGGAATAGGGGACGTACCAATCGTGAAATGCCGAAAGCGCCTTTGGCGCCGAGCCCACGGTCTCAGCCCTAGGTCATATCAAGCGAGCCTGCAAACGAGGGCGACTCCCCTGTAAATATCGAATGCCCCCTCGTACGTTCATCCTAAGGACGCGTGTCGCAAGATCTGGCCACGTCGGCATTTCGGAGGTCGGGGGTTCGTGGGGTGAGAGTTTCATGTTGTTCAACATCGCGAAACCCCGAACCCCGATAGCGCCGAAAGCGTAGAAAGTGGGGCCCGTGGTGTCACGAAGTGTTTTCAGCCGTCCATCCAGAGGGGACTCCTGGCAGCAAATAGAGCCATCTCGGCGCTTCTCCCATCGCGACTCCAACACGCAAAGAGCAGCTCCGTTATTTTCCGATGCGCGAGGTGCCAGGAGAATCCCGGACCCGGGCCCATGACATCGTAGGGGGAGTTAAGAGTTGTCATATCTAGAGGGACGTGTGGTGCCAGATTAAGCCTTCTCGGCATATCGCTCATCACAATTTCAATCAGCAAAGAGTAGCCCTTTCATATTCGCGAACGTCGAAAGCACATGGTCACATCCCATGGTCATTTGGGGAGAGGAAGGAGCTGCATAAAGAAGGCCAAAGGCACCGAGTTCGGTCGCAGAGGGGATCATCGCGATCTCCAGGTGCCATCGGACCCGATCTTAATACTGTTTCTAAGTATTGAAGTGAATGAAAGCAAGAGCGGGTGGTTGAAACCTCCTTTCGTTCATTAAGTGAAGGGAATGGAGGGGCTGGCAAGTCGCCTGCTCGCAGAGGTCCTGTGTATCGATTTTCTCAATGAAGCTGTGTCGAAGTCCTTGACTCGACAAAGAAGTCTGCGCATGCTAGCCGAGCACTTAATGGCTCAGCTACCCTCCTTACAGGAGCCATGCATAGTTAAGGTGGCATTTAAAGGAATATATCAGTATGAGTCTGACAGAAGGGACACCAAGCCTTGAGTGACTGGACACACCTCTGTGAGATGAATTTTCCTAAGTATATAGACTCAGTCTTTGTATTTTGTAAGGATCGATGGTAGACCAGAGCTCCCTACTATAAAGTTTTAACAGATATTCTAGTTTGTTGGTTATGCTTCTGTATATGAGATATCTTGTTTTATGACAGACAGTTTTTCTTACTCCATCTAATTTTTGTCTCATGCTAAGAGAGTTCGCGATTGACCGATTCGCGCGAATTATTGCAGTTATGTTATGATAAAAGATTTATTGTGGCATTATTGCATTCTCTGTCTTTTGCGTTTGAATGTAAGATGATATTGCGTTTGGACGTCTTCTTCCACAGCCTGTTAGAAACCCGATGTTAATAACAGACCTCTGCTTTCCTCTTATATAAGTCTTTCGCCTGTTTACCCTTTACTATAGCTCACTGTCTGAATTTTATATAAGACCTCACTCACCTATGCATGCCTGGCCTAGTTTTGGAGTTGGAATGATATTGTTTTGAGTTGGCTTCCATTCGGTCATCCCTTCTATAAACCATTGTGACATAAAATTGATGGGTGTTGGGCTCTGCTCCTGCTAGAAATCCAGGAGTGACTTTCGTCGCCAACAGATCCCTATCCTGTTGGTCTTCTTCCACTAAAATTTGTAAGTCTAAACGTTGGTGTTCTTTTAGGTGTATTAGTCGCACATGGGATTGTAGGTTCCACTCTGACGATGATCTGGACTAGATTTATGCCTTATGTTCCTCACCCTGGACCTATTGTTTTCCTTTGATATGTTGTGCACATGATTTCATCATTCTTCTCCACAACTCAAAGATCCTCTAACTCTTCTTCATCGCTCGTCAAGCCCTCTCTATCGGCTATGGCCCTCTTTTTTTTGTTCATCTTATATTGGTAAGATCTTTCGTTGCACATCTTTCAAGCTTTTTCCATTATCTTATTTATCTGGTCCTCTTCCATCATGATTTTTTCCATGGCCTTCTTATTCTTCCCCTTATCCATCTCCATTTCCATATCTCAACCCCCTATTAGTGCTTTCCCCCTTCCCCCATGTGTGCAGGGAAGTTTAGTTGTTTGATTCCATGGTCATCAGACCTTTGTCATACAATAAAATATTGAGTGAATTATAAAGTAATATGATGTACCTACCTATGGTTCCCTTCATAAATTCATGCTCTACAGCAGTGTAGGACTTCGCAGTATCAACCGCAAACTCAATGATAAACCCTGCAATAACATTGTCTAACAAAAAATCTACTGCGCGCGTAAATTTATTATTGACTTGTTGTAACTGCGCGATCTCTATAGGATGCCACTCGAGCTGTCTGATCCGATTAGTAGGATGGTTTTCCTTCAACCTCAATAACCACTCCTGCAATAGATGCGGGAAATCATAGAAAAATGCCTCATGCAAGTCGTTAAACACGTATTTGTCGAGATATTTGCACAGTGTAAACTTAGGGTTTATGTTGTCCTTCTACGCAAACTCAAGTGTCTTTTTCCTCAACCATATTTCAATATCTACCTTCATTGGATTCCATGGCCTGAACATTCCCTTCTATGCTTTCATCCTCCGTGCTTTTCTTCCACAGATCTCGTCCACTCAATCTTGTGCAGTTCCAACTGGAAACAGAACCATTTGTTGGTTACTTGGGATGATTTAGGTTATGATCTCAAATAGGTTTCCAAAAAAACCCTCAAAACTATCAACCCTCCTGGTAAACCAGAAGGAAACGCTGTGCACAGAGTGCACAACATAGTCTCACCCAAAATAGATTTATGAGAGACTAAAATACTCAGGTGTCTGTAGTCTAAAAAGGATTGGGGATTATGTTTAGATTCTTTTCCTTATGCATCAACATCATTAATCATTCATCTACTTCTAAGATTCATTCATCATTAATTATGCATGCATGTTGTTATACTTAGATTTAAACATTCATTCGTTAACTAATGATTAAAATAATAGTAAAAGCAATCATTCATACCACATAGAACACAATATTTTATCGTGGTTCACCCCCTCCTAGGGATACGTCCACAAAGATCTGTCTCTTCTCCTCTTTTATTCATTCTGCTGCAAAATATGCACTGCATGCATCACATCTTCAGGATTACA
>ML813695.1:34435-44803 GCA_009831015.1 Picea engelmannii
AGTTTTTGACTGGAGGATCAGATTGACAATTTGAGAGTTGTTATGAATTCCTTGTCATCATTATTATTTATGTCTGATACAAAATTTTCTCTAGTGATTGATAAATTTACTTCTACAAGTAACAGAATACAGTGTCTAGGATTAATTGCACCATGATGAAAAGTGTCCAAAGGGGCGAATTAGTAATATTTAGATGACTATAACTTTCTACTTAGAGATCATAATTGAGCGAGAAAGAAGATTTTGGAAATATCTTGGAAAGGAGGATGCATATATCAACCCGGAAAATTGATATGGGCAATTTACGTTAAATCCAACACAAAGGAAGATGATTGGTGGCATTAGAAAACAAAAAACAAAATCATGTGTTCGTTTCCAGAATTGTGTGTACATATTTTTGTCTAATATAAAATTGTTTGCATCCATATTTTTTTGCATAATTTAAAGGTACAGGAAGGAAGTTTGTTTCTTGTATGAGAGCCAAATCCATGGAAGATGCTCAATCATCCTACAATCATGAAGATGAATTCAGAGGCCTACATGTCAGCATGGGAAATGTTGATATAGAGTCTAATGGAAGAAGAGGTAGGAAAGAGCTTGTAGTTGTGATAATTCTACAGAGAGAAGTGAAGAGCTATAGGGTTGATAATGAGAATGTTATGAAGGATTAGGAGGAGATACTTCAAAGTTTGAATACACTGCAAAGGCAAGTCAATAAAGACTCTTGAATAAAGCAAGCAACTAGTGCTAGATAAGTGAAAACATCCAAATCTCATAGAAAAAGGGATGAACATGGGAATGATAAGAAGGAAAGGAGCATGAGCAGGCGTTATCATTCCCCAGAGAAGTCCCCCAGAATATTTCATGACAATTCATGGCCAGGGAGAAACCAAAGTGTGTCATAATACTCCTGTTAGGAGACAAAGGAGAAGGCATGAGGGAGACATCTTCCAAGGTGAACTCAAGAAAATCAAGCCACCAAATTTCAATGGTGAGCATAGGAAGGGAGAAGAGCTAGAGGCCTCGATGTTGGAAATGAAGAAATATTTCAATTGCATGATTATCCTTCCATCGTAGAAACAAAAATTGCAACCTACCACTTCCAAGGAAAGGTAGCTATGTGGTGGGATCAACTTAAGAAAGAAAAGCACATTGATGAAAGAAAACATCTCATGGAGGTAGTTCAAAGGATATTTCTAGCATAAATATTTGTCAGATCATTACTATGAAAGGAAAATGAAATATTTATTTAAACTCAAGCTGAGAAACGTGACAATTGATGATTATGAGAAAAATTCTTTGAGTTGTTGAAGTATGTGGACTTCATAAAGGATGAGAAGGTCAAAATACAAAGGCTTATAAGTGGGTTACCCTCCTTCTACAATGACAAGATATAATATGATAACCCCAAAACTTTGGAGGATACCATAAGAAGAGCAAAGCATCTCTATGAGTAGAGAAGAGGGAGGCCAGTCTTCCAAAATTATTGGAATGGCAAGATGAAAGGAAAAAGGGATCAAGATGAAAGGTTTTAAGCCACCATTTTTCAAGAATCAATCCCAAGAAAATCAGTAAGGAAAGTCAACCCAGAATGAGCACAAAATAGCATATTCATTTGGGAAAAGACCAAGGAAGTAGTTTGTACAATGTTGGGGATGTGAGGGAAATCACTTATATAGGGACTTCCCTTAAAAAGGTGAAAGAATGAGGACTTTCCACAACATTCAAGAGGCTGAAACGATTGAAGACATAGGAGGAAACATGTCAAGGATTTATGAATCTTTGGACAACAAGCAAGCAGAGTATCAATCACCCATGATTGAAGTGGAAGGTAAGATTGATAACTAGCCCATAGCAATTTTAACTGATTCTGGAGCTAGCCATAGTTACATAAAATACAACATTTTTGAAATATTTCACTTGCAAAGAAGTAAGCATAAGAAATATTGTTTAGTTCAGTTAGCCACATGGTCTAAGAGAAAGATCAATAAGTTGGTTAAAGATTGTCCAATAGACATGAATGAAATCAAGAGAAAGGTAGATGTAAACATCATACCATTGGGTTCATATGACTACCTAATTGGCATGGATTGGTTGGAAAAACACCATGTTGTCCTAGACTATTACAACAAGACAATAACTTGTATTGATGAGAGAGGGAAACAAAGAAAGATTCAAGGAATTCTGAGAGTTGTAGCTATTAGAGAAATTTCAACCAAGCAGCTAAAAAAGAGTTTTAGGAAAGGATGCCAATTTTTTGCAACCCGTATGGAAGAGACAACTAAAGATAAAGTGACAAGTATTGAAGACCATCCACTATTGAAGGATTATGAAGATGTTTTTGGGAAAATACCAGGATTTCCACCAAAGATGGGCAATTGACTTCTCTATTGATTTAGTGCTAGGAGCTACCCTAGTGTCCAAGACACTTTATAGACTGGGCACACCATAATTTAAAGAGTTACAGATGCAACTTGAATAACTTTTGAAGAAGTGGTATATAATCCCAAGTGTGTCACCTTGGGGAGCCCCAATTATTTTATTGAAGAAGAAAGATGGAAACTTAAGGTTGTATATTGATTTCCTACAACTGAATAAGGTCACTATAAAGAACAAATATCCTTTGCCAAGGATTGATGATATTTTTTATCAACTGAAAGGTGAAAGGATATTTTCCAATATTGACTTGAGATCAAGTTATCATCGAGTGAGGATAAGGGAAGAAGATATCTGCAATACAATGTTCAGAACGAGGTATGGGCATTGTGAGTTTATGATAGTTCCTTTTAAACTATCAAATGCCCCATCTATTTTCATGTGCCTAATGAATGGAATGCTCATGGAGTACTTGGACAAGTTTGTGATTGTTTTGTAATATTCCAGATATAAAATAGTATGCAGAACATAAAAAATTAGCTTGAAATGGTAGTTAAACAACGATATAACCATAACAACACCACAATAATACCAAAATAATACCATAATAACACCAGAAAGAGCACTTTGATTACTGCAAGCAATGTTCACTTGCCTCTTCGAGGTGGAAACCTCCAGCAAAGCAGAGCTCTATTACAATAATATCCAAGACAAAACTTATTATACCCTCTACTCCTATTTATACTAAATATGTCTATCAAAAGAACAATCTAGAGGAAGATCTTTCTAGAAGCGGAAGATTCTATTAGGTATTCTTACATTTGACTTATTCTTCCTTATTGCTAGGCATTTATTAATATTTACCTTTATTACATGGAAATATATTATTCTACCTATGTGAGGGGTTAGGTCCCTAACATGTCCTCCCCCTTAAAAGCAACCTTGTCCTCAAGGTTTGAGATGAGGAAATTGCTACAGAATGGTAGTTGGTTCCCAATTGGCATCTATTGGAGTTGCATCTTTCCACTAGACTAACACTTCCTTGATGGTTCACTGACCCAGACAATGCTCACGCTGGTCCAAAACTGCTTGTGGATGTAGCCAAATGGAGCCTTCTTCGTCCAACTCAGGAAGATTGGTTTGATTTTGGAACTTAGTTCCAATCACCTTCTTTAAGCAGGAAACATGAGAAACAGGATGGAGCTTAGAATGATTGGGCAAAGCTAACTGATAGGCCACCTATCCCACACACTTGAGAATGGTATAAGGACCATAAAATTTGGGCGTCAGTTTATGATAATGGTCAGCCTTGAGGGAATTTTGCTTGTAAGGTTGGAGTCGAAGAAACACCTTATATCCTTCTGCAAATTGACGTTCAGAGAGACCTTAATCTACTTGTTGCTTCATGTGATTCTGAGCCATGAACAAATTCTCTTTGAGGGTACGTAGAATAGCCTCTCGAACTGTAAGCATTTGGTCAACCGCCTGGACCTTCAAGACACCTGACAAGTATAAGAGAACTGAAGGTGGATTTTGTCCATATACCACTTCAAAAGGAGTCATGCGAGTGGTTGTATGGTAAGAAGTGTTGTACCACCATTCAACTAGTGGTAACCATTAAGCCTACTAATTTTGCCTTTCCGATGAAAAACACCTCAAATATGTTTCCAAACACTTGTTGACAACTTCAATTTAAACATCAGTCTAGGGATGATAAGTTGTGATGAGATGCAATTGGGTTCCTTGTAGCTTGAACAGTTCTTGCCAAAATTTGTTGGTCAAAGTTGGGTTGTGATCAGAAACAATAGAATGAGGCATTCCATGAAGCTTGAAGAACTGATCCATGAAAATTTGAGCCACAGTGGAAGATGTAAATGGGTGTTGAAGAGCACATAAATGAGCATACTTGGAAAGGCGATAATATACCACCATGATGACTGATTTGTTGCCTGATTTAGGTAAGCCTACAATAAAATCCATAGAGATATCTCGCCAAATAGTAGGTGGAATTGAAAGCGGTTGTAGTGTGCCAGGAGATTTGATTATTTCTCCCTTGTTGCATTGACAAACATCACATTCAGCCACAAAATTGTGATCATCCTATTTCATACCATCCCAGAAAAAAGAGCGTTTGACCCGATCATAGGTTTTGGTAAACCATGAGTGCCCAACGATGGGTGTAGCATGAAGCTCAGAAAGTACTATGGATTTAAGTTTTGACTGTTTACTTAAATACAAATAACCTTTGTGTTGAAGCTCATCATTGAGCCAAGAGTACCCTGGGGAGACTGTAGAATTGGCCTGCAATTGTTGTATCAGATGCGAACTTTTGGGATCATGTATTCATTCCTGGCGAACTGCATGGAGCCAATCGGGTACAATGAAGGAGAGAGAAAAAAGAGACCCTTCAGCTTCATATTTTCTGGAAAGTGGATCAGCAACCACATTGTCTTTCCTTTCTTTTAAAGGATCTCATAATCATATCCAAAGAGCTTAGTCACCCATTTTTGTTTCTCTGGGGAGGAAAGGCATTGTTCCAGAAAATACTTGAGGCTTTGATGATCTGTCTTAATTTGGAAGCGTTGCCCCAATAGATAAGGGAAACAAAGATCCACGACATGTAGAATAGCCAACATTTCCTTTTCATAGATTAATTTTCCCAAATGTCACTTTGACAGTTGTTTGCTGGTAAAGGCCAAAGGTTGACCCTCTTGCATAAGGATGATGTCAATTCCTTTCCCGGAAGCATCACATTCCAAGACAAAGGTATTTGTGAAAATAGGAAGGGCCAGGACTGGAGTGGTGCACATGGCCATCTTCAAGGTTTGAAAATCCTGAGCAATTGCTGGAGTCCAAGTGAAAGAATTATTTTTAAGGAGAGCAGTGAGAGGTGTCGCAATCTTTCCATAATTCTTAACAAACTTGCGATAATAACCTGTTAAACCCAGAAATCCACGCAATATTTTGAGAGTCTTTGGGTGAGGCCAATCTTGTATAGCTTCAATCTTTTTAGTATCCACCCTGACACCGTCCTTGCCAACAGGATGACCCAAGTACTCGAATTCTGAGGCGCCAAAGGAACATTTATATTTTTTGAGGAAAATTTGGTTCTAAGAGAGTAGATGGAGAAATCGATCCACATGATAAATATGGGATGTCCAGGTTTTACTATAGATGAGGATATCATCAAAGAAAACTAATACAAAATGACGGAGAAAAGGACGAAAGACATGATTCATGAGGATTTGGAAAGTGGATGGAGCATTACACAAGCCAAAGGGAATGACCAAAAACTCATAGTGGCCCTCATGAGTTCTAAATGCAATCTTAGGAATGTATGCCTCGTTCATACGGATCTGGTGGTAGCTAGAATGAAGATCAATTTTAGTAAAGAACTGGGTGCCAATCAATTCATCCAAGAGGTCATCATTGACAGGAATGTGAAATTTGTCTTTAATGGTGAGTTTGTTGATGGTGAAAAAGTCAGGACACGTGTGCCATGAAACTTACTTCTTAAGGACCATGAACACAAGAGAAGAGTAGGGGCTCGTACTAGGGAATATAACACCTGCATTGAGCAATTCTTGAACAATTTTCTCAATTTCATTTTTTTGGGAAAAGGGATGACGATAGGGATGAACATTGGGAGTAAGGCTTCCTGGGACAAGGGGAATGGAATGATCATGAAAACCATGAGAAGGATAGAGTCCCTAGGGAGTGGAAAAAACTACTTGATATTTAGAGAGGATGGATTGGAGGTCCTGCAACACAGAGGGTGTCTTAGTGGCTTGTATGGCATGGAGTTGGGAAATAATTCCAGAATGACCTATTTTGAGAAAGTTTTCCATGCGATGGGAACTGATGATCTCTGAGGAACTGACGATGATGCCTTGGAACTGATGTTTTTGGCCCTCCTGTTCGAATTGAATGGTTAATTCCTTAAAATCCATGAGAATGGGACCCAGAGTCCTTAGCCATTCTGCACCCAACACAATGTCACAACCGCCCATGTCGATAGAAAACATATGAGATTTCATGTTGTACTCACCAATTTGGAGACGTACATTTTCACAATGCCCTCCACATTTCATGGACCCACCATTGGCAATCATGATTTTAAATTCATCGACGACACAGATATAGCATCTAGTTTCTTGGGAAGTGTGGCGATGAATAAAATTATGGGTTCTTCCACTATCAACAAGAATGATGAAATTCCAATGCTTAATGTAACCAATTAGCTTGAGGGTTTGGGGAGCAGAGAATTCAGTGAGAGCATTTAGGGAAATGACCGGTTCTACTTCAGGAGGGTATGAGGGAGGGGTCATGTCAGTGGGTTCTAGTGACACAGACACAAGGGGAGCTTCAACATCGTCTTTCGAAACATCCTCTGAGATGGCCAGAAAAAGATTTTGTTCCTTACACTTGTGCCCAGGAAAATATTTGTCTTCACAATTATAACAAAGGCCTTTGAGTAGGCATTCATCCATTTCATCCTTGGTCAATTTTTGGATCTTTAGTGGAGTAGAAGGAGGAGTGGGAGTGACTGGTTTAGTGCAAGGAATAAAGGAGGGTTTTTGGTTTTAAGAAGAGACAACATGGTGTGCTTCCTTATCTCTTTTAGTAGCATCCACCCAAATATGGGGCCAAGCCATGAGGACATGGGCACGAATATCATCCTTGAGGCCACTGATAAAACATTCTCGAAAAAAAGCATCAGACATGCCCTCTGTACGAAAAGCCAATCGCTCAAAAGTAGCTATAAAGTCTTCCATTGTGTGAGATTGTTTCAACTTTGTGAAATGACCTAAATGGTTGGTGTCAGTGTCAAAGAATTCATAAAGATCTACCACAAAGTGTGTCTGTTGGCACAGGGGCAGACCCAAGGTTCAACGCTTCAACAACGCACCAACAAAACCCTATCTACCAGCCCTTTCGGCAACACCTGCGAAGAAGATGAAGTCTCACCCAAGGTAGAGACAGGGGGGGTTGTAGGAATCAAGTGTCTACAACCTATCTGGGACATAGATCTGTGATTACAACACTCTAACAAAACACTTAGCAGTTATCATTCATTAATATTTAATCCTTATTCACATCGTAGATAAAACCCTAATTACATAACAACGCAGTATTCATTGAGATCTAACACATTCAAGCACTTAGCACAGATAAACAGATCATATCTAGCATTCATTCACATTACTAAGCACTAAGTTATTATCCTCATCCTCCACCTATGAATCCACCTCTATATCCTCATGGTGCATTGTATTGAGGTACTTTGTTATACTACATGGGATTATACTGTGGCTGCGCATTGTTGTACTGTGGTTGCACGGGATTGAATTGTGGTGGAACTTGGTTGAACTAAGGTGCATATTTCCCTATCATCATCTCTACTTGCACCCTATAAGTGTCTGAAGTTCTTTCTCTAATCAGTTCCAACATTCTACATTCCTTATCATCATGACCTATTGATTTTCAAAAATTGCAATACGAACTTTTTGGTATTGTCTTATACTTTTGCATCATTGGACAATGGTATGGCTCATGCCCGTGTGTCTTACAAATCTCCCACCATGGTCCTCCTGTTAGCAAGGGGTTTGGCACCCTTACTGCCACATACTGCGCAAAAGTTGGACATTCATTATTATGTTTTCCTTCTGTCCTGCATAATGTACACCAAACAACTTCTCTTTTCTCTTTTCCCTTACTCTAGTTCAATTGAAATGTCATATTCTTCATATCCTCTGTTTTGTTTGTTTCGTCACTTGGGTGAGAAAAACAAGGGCACTTTCAAGACTAGTTGGGCCTTCTAGACAAGAAAAAGGTTAGTGCATGAGTTAGACAATCCAAGCACATGAAATAAACAAGTAAATAAACTAAAAACAACTAGGGAAATAAAACTAGAATGCATAAGAAAATTTGAACCAAAATCAATCAACCAAATGACCAAGATTATGCCACAAATGGATAACTATATTAGTTGGCAAAACACCGTAGAGAAAGGAGGACTTATGGATCCCCTCTTCCTCCTTGAGAGGGATCTTTAGTTCCCTAATGGAGAGCTCTTCTTACAAATGGTAAACAAGAAAGAAAATGATGAAGAAATCAAAGCCTATTCCCTCAAGAGGTGAGTAGAATGGCCTATTGGAATGTTGCTAGAATGATCCAAGGAGAAAAGAGGATTCTCAAGGGAGGATTGAGGCAGTATAACAATACTATGGAAATCTTAAATTCTTAGTGCACCCATGGCCTCCATTTATAGCATGTCTTCAAGGATTTATTCAATTGGTTCTTGGTGTGAAAAAGGGGCCCTTTAGGGCACCCTTTGGTCCTTGACCAGCCCCCCATTTGGATTCAACTCAGATTTGAGGGTCAAATCAAGTTGGGAGCTGGTCCATAAGTGGTTGAGGGGGCGACAATGACCATAAATGCACCATTCACAAGAGTGCATGACTTTTCTCGTACACAGTCACGCATATGGCACATTGTGCATTCTACGGGCTTCTTTGGCCCGCACACTGTATGCGCGCTTCCTTTAGTGAGTTAGCGCATGTCAATTTTTGTTCAGTTGTATAGTTTTTTGCCTCTTGGAAATGCATTTTTGGTGTTGCAGGTGAACTAATAGGTGTTTGGAACTATTTCATTTCTATAACCATTTGTGTGCAATGTTGCGGATGAAATTTCAGTGATAACAGATGCCCCCTGCTGTGTGAGATTAGGAGCATACGTATAGCAGAAATACATCAATGTTTCTTCTACTGAGAGTACCATTGTAATGAAGAGTGTTGATAAGAACCGCAAGAGCGATCCTGTCAGAGGGAGAGGGGAAAATGTGGGACCCAAATCGATCTCTATGGAGAGAAAACAAAATGTGTATACAAACAAGACGGGCATGCCCCATGCTCGTGTCATGTAACTCAAAAATGTAAGACAATAACTGAAGTTGTATGTTGATGTAAATAACTGCAGCGTCCTCCAGGGAGGTTTGATAATGGCAGATGACAATTCTGATGGGGAACATACTCTGAAAAGAGGCAAGGACGCATGTAAGAAGTGTCGATGACTCATAGGCATTGATGGCCTAACAAATTCAGAAGTCTTCAACTGGTATGAAACAACTGCAATAGCCACATAGTAACACCCACCGTAACATGAGATTTTGTTGAAGTCAAATGTTATGGGGCTCAACGACATTAGAGAGAAATGATGGTTCTCTCTGTGTCATCTGAGGCTCCTCATTGTAAAGGTAATGAGAGTCAAGATATTGTCGCCCTTCTAGAAATTGTTTTGATGTCAACAGATAGGGAGACGCGACTCCAAGAAGAAAAGGGCTTCATGAAATATGTGAAGATAAGATTAGGAACTGATGGGGAACATGGAAAAAGTAAAGATGTGGTGAGACTCAAGACTGTCCTTGGTTGGGGGTATGTTGGAAGGATGAGTGGCGGAAACCGTAAAACTATATCTAGTGTCAGGGGGATGACTAGACATGGGGTTAAATTGTGCCAAAGGTGTGACAAAGTGGAAAAACTCAGAGATCATGGGTACATGGACTATGGGATACTCAAGGTTTATAGATGATGTCAGAATGAGTAAAGGAGAGTGGATGCCCCAAACAAGGGTGACATGGGTTGCGTTTCCAAAAAAGGATGGTCATCAAGGGTGACGACAAAAAGATAAGTAAATGTTGGAAACAAAGTCTTTCTACAATTGCCAAATAAATAAAGAATAATTTGGGATGAGTGTACAAATACAAAAATGAATGCCCTAGTGCAAGATGGATTGGCCTATGAGGGAACAAGTTGTGAAGAGAACTGGTGGAGGGTGGGGGCCCCATGGATGGGTTTCTATATGAGGTAAATGAATGGAGGGCAATCTGAAGATGGGAAAATTGATTGTGGATGAAATGGAGGGTTAATGATACTGCAGAGGTGCAGTCAAAATAGAATCGAGATGAGATAACCTGGGAGTCCATTGGGAAGG
>ML813695.1:45723-58995 GCA_009831015.1 Picea engelmannii
GAGTAATGTGGTTTATCGAGGGAGTTGGATCAGATTACCTAACTCGAGAAGATAAGGACATCTATTAGTGGGGTGTACCTCTCTTTCGCATAGTGCACAAGGAGGTTGAAATCGGGGAGGAAGTGGAGTGGTGGGCTCTTTCTTCTTCTGTTTGCCCCCAGTCGTAGCAGTGGCACTGGAAATTGGGGGTGAGGGTGGTGTGGTCGGAGTTAGGACTGGAATATGCATCGGGATTCCCTCTGACTGAGGAGGGATGGATGTTTGAGGAACCATCGTGGGTGGGTTCTTGTTGGGAAGGGTAAGCGTTGTGGCTACCTGAAATGCTTGTACTCCCGGTGGGGGGTATAAGAAGGATATTTGAGTGATAGCTTGGGGAATTGTCTCCCAAACCGGGATTTCCCCTAGGGGAGAGTGAAATCGGGGATAAGTGGTGTAGTAGGGTTCTCAGGGAATATCTGAGGTAATATTTCTTCAATTGGTGGGACGTAGAGAGGTGGAGAGGCCTCAGTGGGAGGAAT
This sequence comes from Picea engelmannii, assembly GCA_009831015.1. Classification (NCBI taxonomy): domain Eukaryota; kingdom Viridiplantae; phylum Streptophyta; class Pinopsida; order Pinales; family Pinaceae; genus Picea; species Picea engelmannii. Next base: position 46,242 of record ML813695.1, read on the forward strand.
TGTATCTTTGGTTTCAGTTCCATTAGAAGATACGAAACACACTTGTGTTGAGGGGTGTATGATAGGTGGTGCTCCATGGTATGCCCCCAGCAAGGATGGGTCCTTGAAAATTATGGGGCCCATATCCATGAGTGGATACATGTCAGAACTAGTGCGGACAAGAGGCAGGATGTTATCGATGTTAGAGGAGTGGTTAGGATCATAATGTGAAACTTGGTCGATGGTGATGATTTTCCCGTTGTGGGGGTACATCATCATTCGAAACACAAAAGAAGCTATTGCCTTCATAGCATACATGTAGCTACGTCCAAACACGATGTTGTAATCGAGTGGGGCATCGATAACCTCAATGTCGATGAGGATGGTTTTTTCCCCGAGTTCGATGGGGACATTTTGAAAGAGCCCTTCAGGGGAGGAGGGTTGACCATCATAAGCTCTTAAAGTGATGGCAGATGGTACTAGCTCAGGGGAGACAAGTTTTTTCCATACAGTTTTGGACATGATGCATGTGGATGCACCTTCATCAATGATACATCGATGAACCATGATGTTCTGAATCTTGACTGGTATCTAGAAAGCTACCAAAGCGGGGAGACGAGGTTCCCCACTATCTAGATAAAATGTGATGATTCTAGTATCACTTGGGTCGACTGCCCCCAAGGCGGAAAGAAAGGATTTTCATTGAGTTGGACATGTTTGGAGGACCTCCAATACAGACATGGTTGCAGGATATTGCACCAAGTCATCGACCAAACTGTAATTGTGTTCCACCCTAGCTGAGGTTTGTTGACGTTCCGTCGTAATGGGATGCGAAGGATACGAATGGCAGGTTCAGTTTTAGGGTGTGGAATCATCAAGGGTTTTCTAGATTTAGCTAGAGCTTCTTCTTCGCTAGTGAGGAGGATACTCTAGAATTTGCAAAAGAATTTCTTCTTCGCTAGTGAGGAGGATACTCTAGAATTTGCAAAAGAATTTCTTCTTCGCTAGTGAGGAGGATATTCCAATCCGTCGGATTTCCAGAGTTTTGATATTGTCCCACTTATGGTGGGGCAGGATGTATGTCCTGCTGGGTATTCATCACACCTTGGTGTGGAATAGGTTTTGCAACATGGTCGGGGGTGGTTGTTTCAAATACTGTTGTGGGGCTTGTTGAGGGGTAGGCGACGTTGGAGGACGTGGTGCATTCATGGAGTCTTTCATCCATTTGAAGTCGGTAATTTGGGGGCAATGGTGAGTATAATGACTATTCTCACTGCAAAGAGAGAAAGGGAAGTTCGCCTGGAGGTTGTTGTTGTTGTTCCTCCCTTGGAGTTTGTTTTTATTGTTCCCTTGGGGGTTTTGGTTACCCTGATTCTGGTTGCCCCCAGTAGGTTGGTTTTGTTGGGGGTTATTTCCTCTTGGTCTTGGGTTATTATTGTTTCAGTTTTTCCCTTTCTTTTTGGAATTATTTGGTTGATGGGACAGATTTTCCGTATTCAATTGTTCAAAAGTATGAAATCGCTAAATGGGAGAGGGTTGAACAAAGTTAACACCGATGTGTGGTTGTCCCTATGGAGGAGAAATTGGTTGGGGAGGACCAAGAAATGGAAAATATGAATTATGTTGTGGCAATGATCCGTAGGGTGCATAGGAAGGTGAAGCGCTTTCACTAGTGCCCAGGTTATATGATAAGGTAGAGGGGGGACCTAAACTTGGTTGAGAAGTCAAGCACATGATGGGTGTCAGGAAAGGTCCACTCATGGGTGGAGAGGGAGCAACAGGATATGGTTGTTGATAAAGGAGAGGATGTTAATAATATGGTCCTCCATATATCGACGAATATTGGGGTGTACCATACATGGGTGGTGGATGGATGTATGGGTTTTGGTGTGTTGTGGTACCAATCAACTCGTCCGTCACGTGAGACATCTCAAGTTTTTCTAGATCGAATGGTACAGGTCTTGGTGCATCAGGTATTACCATGTATAAGTAGCCCGACTGAGCATAAATGAGGTCATACTGTTGAGCCTTGTTGATGGCTTCCTCCGCAGATTGGGGGAAGGTAGATGCCACATCGGAAAGTATTGAGACGAGTGATTTGAGAAACCAATCGAGATGTTGTTCTTTGGTGGTTTCTTCTTTACATAAACTACGTCGTCGACGCCATTCGTGAATGTGGTCAGCAATATGTGTATTTGAGGTTTGTTTTCACTTAAAGAGCATTTCTAGACAAATGTCATGACGAACTGGTAGTTGAAAGAAGGCCAAAAATACTTTGGTCAAGGATTCAAAAGTCACGTGGGACCCTAATTTTTCATCCACATACCATTTGGATGATGGACCAGTGAGTGTGCGTTGAAATAACCTTAAGCGGATGGAGTCTTCCATAATGTTGTTTGAAGAGAACCATAATGGAAGGTCATGACATGGTTGGCGGGATCTTCCCCCATTTTCCCTTCAAATTTTGGAATATCTGAAGGTAGTTTGGTAGGCATATTGGGCCATGTGGGGTCATGCAATATAGGACCATTCGTGAGTTTAGTCAAATCAGGAATGTTGAGAGACACCAAATATGGCATGGGGGGTGGTGGTGGAGGATTGGTTCCAGCCATGGTGTGAGCAGGTAGTAGCCCTGACCCTTAAGGGGGTTTTGGTGGGGTTGGACTTCTCCCTTGAGAAGAATTTTTCCCTCCACCTCCTTGTGAAGGAGAGCTAGTGGATGGGTGGCCTTGAGAAGTGGACCCAATTAAGGTGGAACCAAGAAAATTTGATCCCAAAATAGTGGCACTCACAGGGGTGTGAGATGGTTGATCCGGTGAGTTGGCAAGACTAGGAACTCCTCCTAAAATAGGAGGGAGATTCTGCAAGTGTCTGGAACGACGGGGATTTTCTGGTTCCCCTATGATGTTCGACTATAAAAGTGAATGTGTGCAAATGGTGATGAGAGAAATAAATGAACAAGAGACTTGTATAATTTGGACCTTCAAAATATATCTCACAATCACATGTAATCAAATGAGAGTCATACATAAATCAACTGTAAATAAGCATACATGTGGGTAGGTGGATTTTGTCTACGTGGGAGAAAAAAGAAAACAAATGCTCGTGTCCTAAAAAGATGTATCGTCCTTCCTCTCAAATAGTACTGGACCTTCCAAGAGCACTCAACAGTGGATTATGGAGCCATCAGAAGAGGAACTAGTGAAGGATGAAATAATCAGTTATAATGAGGGGTAGAGGGTGCATATCCTGAAAGCGCTGGCGATATTTCCCAATAGCCACACAAAATATGATCAAGGTGCAATTGCAGCCCACAATTTCCACCTAGGTAGATGTCCTAAATTTGGCCACTAGGTACCTCGGTCAAAGTGTGGCATTTAGATTTTCGGCCTTAGAAATCGGTCACAGGATGGATCCCTTCCAAGAGTTGGGTGACTCAAGGTGGGACACACAGAACAACTGGACCTCGGCCTTTGACCCTTCACGGGTATCTCCCTTCCTTATGGTGTAGGAACACTTGACTTGGAGGATTTTAAAGTTCTCTATTTGTCAACTTATAATGTTTGAAAATGTGAGAACCAGATAACAGGGGGTTATTTGGATGCCTACCCCCGAGATCCTACCTAAAATATTCTTTTGGCACCTCCTGTGGAGGAAAACTTAGTCCAAACATTTGTTAGTCCAAACATTCTCTCTATGCATAGGTATAACATATCTTTCACTATTCTTATCACATCTAATTATATCAAATCTTATTTTATCTATCAAGCTAGGACAGAATCTATCAACCATACCTAGATCCATACTCTAGAAAAAATAATTTCCACTTATCTTACTTCTATAGAGAACAAAGCTTACAAATCTTACCTATTTAGTCTCACTTTCACCTTTATTAGGGTACAGAGCTCCTAGATCTTACCTATTTTCTTCAGATCTAATCCTTCTTCTTGGCACAGAGCTTCCTAGATCAAGTAGAATGCTACACACTAGGGCAACAGACCTTCTCACAGAGCTTTCATAGTTTCAGGTCAGATCTTTGCACAAAGCTTCTTCTTCCTCAATTCCCAGCAATCATAGTTTCAGGTTAGATCTTTGCACAAAGCTTCTTCTTCCTCAGTTCCCAGTAATCACAGTTTCAGGTCCCAGCAACAGAACCATTTGTTGGCACAGGGGCAAACCCAGGGTTCAACACTACAATAACGCACCAACAAAACCCTAACTACTGGCCCTTTCGACAACACCTGCGAAGTAGATGAAGTCTTACTCGAGGTTTTGGAAGGGGTGGTTGTAGGAATCAGATGTCTGCAACTTTAGATGGGACAAAGATCTGTGATTCTAACACTTAACATAGCACTTAGCAGTTAACACTCATCAATATCTAGTTCTTAGTTACAGCAAAGTTAAACCCTAACTGTGGAACATCACTGTATTCATTCAGATCTAAGGTATTTAAGCACTAAGCATACTACATCAGTCAGATCTAACATCCATCTACATCATTAAGCATAAAGCATCAACAAATCTATCTATCATTCATCTATATTAAAGCACTTAAGAAAGTAAACACATAAACACATCAACACATCGCACAAAGCATAGCAACACAGCATGTACGTGGTTCACCCCCACCCTAGGGCTATGTCCACCAACTCTTCTCTTCTTTATTATCTTTGGGCAAGCTTCTTACAGGCACATAGCATCAAAATCCTACTCCATGGAAGACAGGAGATCTGCGCACACTCCACCAGATCCTCCTTCTTCGAGATAGGGCACCTTATAGTACTTTCACTTAGTCGTGCAAGCCTCATACAGTATGCACAAATTATTTACAACTCTTGATCACATAGATCAAACACTAGAACTTATCACCTTATAACTTCTTACATCGCCTAGCTACTTATTTATACATTACAAAAAGGGCATATACATGGGTAAACCCATAGGTCGACATTCCCATACCCGTTACATAATCGAAAAACCCAAAAATACCTAAAAAGGGCCCGAGATCCTGTGATCTCCACTTTGTCTTGTGCTCCGCCTTCGACAGTCTGTCGAAGTCCCAAAAATAGGTCAAGTATGACCAAGAATCCTCAAAACTTGGTCAAGGGCCAACAATCCCCCAACACTCACATGTGACTCGTCCTGATTCACTCTGGTCTAGGTAGTTCCACTTCAAAAACCTCGAACTTGGCTTGAGCTTCCTCGACTTGTTGTTGTGCCATGGCCTCCTATTCAGCGAACTCTTGGGTGACTGCTTCATTGATAGGTCCTTCTAGGCATTGTTCAACTGTAGTGATGACCTGCTCCAGTTCTACTCCTCGGTCTTCGATCTCTGTGAACAATTGGTAAGCCTCATCCTGTGTAGGTTGGAGTCTCTAAGTCACGTCCATGACTATGATCTGGATAATGTGGACCTGCTGTTGGGCGGTGCGCTGCTCCTAAGATCGCTTCATTATTTCCACAGCTGGCAAGGGCTTCAACTGCATCTGTATTGTCTATGCTTGCTACTTCACTTCCTAGAGTTGTGACTCCAGTTCCTTCAGTTATGGGTTCTCAGTTATTTTCTCATACGTCTGGGAACTGTGATCACTCAGTTGCTTGCATTCCATGGAAAGGGCCTTTATTCTTTCAACTGCGCTCTGGGCAATTGCTTCTCTTTGATCCCTTACATCCTGCAGTGTGTCAGGCACTATGTGAAGCTCTAAATATGTTATTCTTTGTTGTAGCTACTAGATAGCTCTTGCAAGCTACTCTACTTGTTGCGTGACTCGGTCTTATGCATGTGGCTCTATCCTATCACAGAGTGAAGTGCTTTGTTGACTGATTCTTTCACTTCGAGTTACTCTGTGAGAAACTGTTATTTTCCTTGTTGCATCTATGCTTTCTCTTCGTCAAACTTTACCTGGAGAGAAACCTCCTCTTGCTCTACAACTCTACGTTGTTCTACGAGTACTCCTTTCACTTGCTTCAAGGCCTGGGTGGCTTGTTCTATTTCTTCTTGTGCTCGTCGAAGGCGAGCTTCGATTGCATCTGCTAGTCTGCGGAGTTGGGCTATCTCATCTCCCAACTCTTGTTCTCCTGATGGCAGGGGCACAGTGGAGACTGCACGACTGGATTGAAGGGCCTATTGTACCCCTCGGACCTCGATCTCAATTCTATCATACATTTTATCCTGCTTGGCTTCTTGTTTCTCCATGATTTCTAGTGAAGCAATGTTTAGAGTTTCTATGATGAAGTCAAAATCATCGGTGGTGAGTACAGTTTGCATCTTGGCCACGGTGGCTCTCGATTTCTTCCAGGAAGAAGGTTTTGGGGGAGAAACCTTCCTCTTCTTCAAGGGTTCAATCTCGTCTCTGGGCGGTGTTACTTCACCTGGATTCTATTCAGTTTATTTTCCCTTTACCTCTTCAACTTCGTCATTACCCCCTCGGTCAGGTGATACTGAAGCAGTCTTGCCTGAGGCACTGCTTAAATATTGGACCTCTTCAGTCTTATTCCTTTGGCTGGTTCTGGGTGTGTTATGTTCTTTGTGAGTGTCCTCCGGGTTGTCCAGTTCAGGATCAGACATATCTGCAGGGTTAGCAAGGATAAGGAGGTCCGCGGACCAGTCCTTAGTGATCTCCTCCAGGTCTTCTTCCATAAGTTTATAGTACGACTGGAGCTGCTTCTTATGTTCATCAACTCACGTTGTTATGTAGATAAAATGTCGATCTGTGTTGAACTTCATCAGGGTTCAGAATCTCTGTAGGGTCTTAGGAGTCATGTGAGGCTCATCTTCGATGGCTCTCTTTAGCTGAAGGTAATAGGTATAAAAAACAACGTTCAACTACCATTGTTTGTTCATATCACTCGAATACCAAAGTGTGGCGAACTTCGCAGCAAGCGGCTCGAACGACTCTATGTCTGGGAAGGTCGCACCTTCCGACATTTCCCAGGCAACAAATGTGATGAGGATTAGGATCCAACTGAAGTGAAACTCATAGCCCTGATCCTACACTTCGCGACAGTCTAGTTCAAGTCAATTGACTAGGTACTTCGCCCAATTCATCTGTAAGCCTTCTACGCACTTCCTTGTGAGGTTGACGACAAAGCCCGTGACCTGTGTGGGTCGATTCTTTCGTACCATATTTCCAGCTATAAACTGACATGCTAGGTGCATTGTGCCATTCTGGATGGAGGCTACCTTGTAGCCTCGCGTCCCCTTCTCGACATCGTCGTATGTGTCCTTGATCTTTTGCGCTAGCGCGATCTGTGGATTTTCCCGGATAGAACTCCTTCGGGTCAGGTACCTGCATACTTAACCATGTGATCCTATGGATCAACATCGAATCAACTGTAATACGGTGGTCTATCCATAAGTAGCCTCCATAGTAACACGACAATAATAGCTTGACACAAGCGTTGACTTCCTGATGCCTTCCAAAGTGTGGGATTTTCACTACATTTAGCAGGGTGGACTACGCGAGGTTCATCGTCCATAGCTGGGGGGTTGTATTTGAGTTCTTCCCCTTCGTTCTAGTCAGGTACTTGTATGGGGTAAGCATGCTATGGTTCTTTTGATCTCCTAGGTTGAAGTCGTTGAACTTCAACACTGCGATTTTGTCCTGTTGCGCTCGAACTACGTGTATCCCCTTCAGGAGGTACATAGTAACCATGGTGTACTCGAAATATCTTGGCACACTATCAGGACTCACCGCGCCAGCCAAAGGCAGGATGTAGTTAGGCAATATGGTCGGGATCATCTTCGCATTGGCTAAATCATCTCTATGTTTGGTTCTCTTTTCTGTTGATGGTTGTGATGGTTCGGCTCCACGAGCAGTCGACGGGGAGGCTTGCACTTCTCTTGTCGATGACACTTGTACACCTACAGATATTACTCTCTCAGACATGACTCTCTCATTCATGAGGTCGATGAGTACTTCCTTCACAGACTCTTCGACTACGCTGAGTTCTTCGTACCTACATGCTCATGGTTGAATATCTCGGGTTATAAGGGTAACAAATAAATGCAATGGGATGGATGGCAATAGCGCGATGATCACTGTGTGGAATAAACTATTATGTGAGCTCAGATAATCACATTTGTCAAAAGTGTTCTTGGTGCATGGTGCAATGGGTTAAATAGATAACTTGGCAATGTATCTCTCCAACGGGCGAGAAGCCTTCATTAACTCAGTTCTTGTCTGTTACGATGCGGTCCCAATGGCCTGGTGGTGAGATTTCTGACCATAAATTCCTTTCTACCCATTCGGGGCGTCGATCTAATGGTTATATTGTTCCCAACGACTATATTTCTTCGCCATGGTGAAGTGCCATATGACGTTATTCTGATATCCCGACGAAGTTCCAATTTTGCAAATTTTTCTTCTGCAAAGTTCCCTCTAGAACCTTCTGTAACTTTTTTATCTTAGCTCTATTCTTGCTTAGATTTCTAGCCTTTTTCCCAGTGAGTTTCGTCTCAGTATTCCTTTTTCCATTCTGATTCTTATCTCCTCTTGTCATAGTAACTTCGCGTTGTTGATATTCTTTCCTCAAAACTAGGGGTAATGCTTCATCTATATCTGAAATAGGTGCTTCAGTCTTCTGTGGGTCTTCTAGTGTTCTTCCAGCTTCGACATCCCAGTCTCTGGTGTTAAACAACTTCGATATGTTTTCCTGTTCTTCGATCAAGTGTGCGATCTTCCTAGTCATGAAATATTTTAACTCTTTCTTCTTATGTTCTAAGATTTCTTCTTCCTTCCTTCTGGTCTGATCTCTTTCAATCCAAGGTTTTCCTAGTAATATAGTAAATGGAGCGTTGTTCTCAATAAATTTAACAACTTCAAATTCTTCCTCTGTTGAAGTTTCATTGGCATTCATAGATATCTGGGTAGCTTTCCACATAGGTTTATCATCTTTCCTCTGAATAGTCCTATTCCTCCCAATGAAGGAATCATAGCAGGCTTCCCTAAAGTTTCCCAATTTATTTTGGTCATAATATTCACCTGTGTTTCCTCATCCAGAACACAGTTAATGTCGAAGTCTCCTATTATTGCTTCTATGCATTCTTTTTCTTTGAAGATCTATGATAAGCTGACATGTCGGTGGTCATTCAGGTTTTCTTTCATCTGTAGCAATACCTTCTCTGATTCTTTATGAGTTTCTGCCATGGTTTTAGTTGCTTGACCTTTCTCATGGTCTTCTTGTCTCATGTTCATCCTTTCAACCTTAGAAATCATTCTAGGGCAATCTAATACTCCATGCTCCATAGCATTGCAACATAGGAAACTAGGTCTTCTTCCAGGGCATTCCTTAGCAAGATGTCCTGGTTTTCTACAACTGTAACAAAGGGTTAATCCTCTCTTTCTTTTAAATGATCCCCAGCCTTTCCTGTACTGTGCTCTAGGATCATAGTAGCTAACTTGCAACAATTTCTTTCTAGGGTCCTGCATGCATTTGTTAGTCCAAACATTCTATCTATGCATAGGTATAACATATCTTTCACTATTCTTATCAGATCTACTTATATCAAATCTTATTTTATCTATCAAGCTAGGACAGAATCTATCAACCATACCTAGATCCATACTCTAGAAAAAAAAAATTCCACTTATCTTACTTATACAAATCACAAAGCTTACAAATATTGCCTCTTTAGTCTCACTTTCACCTTTATCAGGGCACAAAGCTCCTAGATCTTACCTCTTTTCTTCATATCTGACCCTTCTTCTTGGCACAGAGATTCACAGATCAAGTAGAATGTTGTGCACTAGGGAAATAGACCTACGCACGGAGCTTTCATAGTTTCAGGTTGGATCTTTGCACAAAGCTTCTTCTTCCTCAGTTCCCAGCAATCACAGTTTCAAGTAGGATGTTTTCACAAAGCTTCTTCTTCCTTAGTTCCCAGCAATCACAGTTTCAGGTCCCGACAACGGAACCATTTGTTGGAACAGAGGCAGACCAAGGGTTCAACGCTACAACAACGCACCAACAAAACCCTAACTACCAGCCCTTTTGGCAACACTTGCAAAGCAGATGAACTCTCACCCGAGGTAGTGGCCGGGGTGGTTGCAGGACTCAGATGTCTGCAACCTTAGCTGGGACATAGATATGTGATTCTAACACTTAACATAGCACTTAGCAGTTAACACTGATCAATATCCAGTTCTTAGTTACAACGCAGTTAAACCCTAATTGTGGAACATCATTGTATTCATTCAGATCTAAGGTATTTAAGCACTAAGCATACTACATCAATCAGATCTAACATCCATATACATCATTAAGCACAAATCATCAACAGATCTATCTATCATTCATCTATATTAAAGCACTTAAGCAAGTAAACACATAAACATATCAACACATCGCACAAAGCATAGCAACACAGCATGTACGTGGTTCATCCCCACCCTAGGGCTATGTCCACCAACTCTTCTCTTCTTTATTATCTTCGGTCAAGCTTCTTACAGACACATAGCATCAAAATCCTACTCTATAGAAGACAAGAGATCTGCGCATACTTCACCAGATCCTCCTTCTTCGAGCAAGGGCACCTTACAGTACTTGCACTTAGCCTTGCAAGCCTCATACAGTATGCACAAAGTATTTACAACTCTTGATCACATAGATCAAACACTAGCACTTAGCACCTTGGAACTTATTACATTGTCTAGATACTTATTTATACATTACAAAAAGGGCCTATACATGGGTAAACCCATGGGCCGACATTCCCATACCCGTTACATAATCCCAAAACCCAAAAATTCCTAAAAATGGGTCGAGATCGCGCGATCTCCGCTTTGTTTTGTGCTCTGCCTTCGACATCCTGTCGAAGTCCCAAAAATAGGTCAAGTATGACCAAGAATCCTCAAAACTTGGTCAAGGGCCAACAGGGGTGGGGGTTTAAGTGGAATTCTCCTCCTCCTACTCCAAACTTAGCTCTTGACAGGTAAGGCTAGGCCATTTTTGGTACCTGCAAGGCAAATGGGTAAAAAAGAAGTGCTCTCAAAGCTCAAATAGGAAGGAAATTGATACTTTATCCCCAGTATGGTCACCAATTTGTTGTGTCTATTTCATCACTTGGGTGAGCAAAACAAGGGAACTTACAATTCTAGTTGGGCATTCTAGATAAGACAGAGGTTAGTGTATGAGTTAGACAATCCAAGCACATGAAATAAACAAGTAAATAAACTAAAAGCAACTAAGGAAATAAAACTAGAATGCATAAGAAACTTTGAACCAAAATCAATCAATCAAATGACCAAGATTATGCCACCAATGGATAACTATATTAGTTGGAAAAACACCGTAGAGAAAGGAGGACTTATGGATCTCGTCTCTCTCCTTGGGAGGGCTCTTGAGTTCCCTAATGGAGAGCTCTTCTTACAAATGGTAAACAAGAAAGAAAATGATGAAGAAATCAAAGCCTATTCCCTCAAGAGGTGAGTAGAATGGCCTACTGGAATGTTGCTAGAATGATCCAAGGATAAAAGAGGATTCTCAAGGGAGGATTGAGGCAACATAACAATACTATGGAAATATTAAATTATTAGTGCACCCATGGCCTCCATTTATATCATGTCTTCAAGGCTTTATTCAACTGGTTCTTGGTGTGAACAAGGGGCCCTTTAGGGAACCCTTTGGTCCTTGAACAACCCCCCATTCGGTTTCAGCTCAGATCTGAGGGTCAAATCAAGTTGGGAATTGGGCCATAAGTGGTTGAGGAGTCGAAAAGAACCATAAATTCACCGTTCACAGGAGTGTGCATCTTTTCTCGTACACAGTCGCACATATGGCTCATTGTGCACTCTACGGGCTTCTTTTGCCCATGCACTGTGCACACGCTTCCTTTAGTGAGTTAGCGCATGTCAATTTTTGTTCAGTTGTATAGTTTTTTGCCTCTTGGAAATGCATTTTTGGTGTTGTAGGTAAACTAATAGGTGTTTGGAACTGTTGCATTTCTGTAACCATTTGCGTGCAATGTTGCGGACAAAATTTCAGGGATAACATCCTCCTTCAACTCCTCTATTGTTGGATCTATCTGTTGGTACTGGTTTTGTTCCAATTGCAGGGTTGCTTGCAGAGCTTCTGCCTGATTTTGGAACTTTTGTTGTCTCAAAGGATACTTCAAGTGTGCTAACAGTGAGTTCACAAACAACTGCCTATGTTGCATGTCAATAATTGAATACTTCAACTGACCTTTCAGACGTTTGAACCTTTGATCAATCTCCCAGACAAACTCACTAGGTTTCTACTTAATTTCGATCATTTCATTCATGTATTGGTCCTCTGAGATTGGTTTCTGAAACTCATTTACCATTAGATTTTTCACCTCTGTGACACTCTTTGTTACTCCTTGTGGACTGTTTACATAAATTCTCATGTACCAGTCCAGTGCACAGTCTCTTAGTGTGATAGCTAACTGCGTGAGTTTTGTATCCTCGTCTGTGATCTTCTTTCCCTCCCAGATATTTTCAAAAATAAACAAATATTTTTCAAGTTCCTCAGACGCCTCACCCTAAAATTATGGTAATATGATAGTGGAATCTAGTTCTGCCATTTTGAATTGTATCGAACTACTGCCTCCGTGCGGTGTAGATAGTTTACTGCTACTTACTAAAATTTCTCCCCTAGTTGGTTTTCCTTGATTGGATCCCTATCTTGTTGGTCTTCTTCCACTAAAATTTGGATGTCTAAATGCTAGTGTTCTTTTAGGTGTATTAGTCGCACATGGGGTTGTAGGTTCCACACTGACGATGATCTAGACTAGAGTTATGCCTTATGTTCCTGA
>ML813695.1:61293-75637 GCA_009831015.1 Picea engelmannii
ATCATTGTGGTAGGGTAACACCATTAATTATTCCTTGTGGAAGGAAATCACTCCACAAGGAAAGCTTGCTACAATTACCATATACTTCACAATACCTCCCATTATATTGCTTATAATCTATATAATTCTATCTAACCTCCTTCGAACTTTCTAGTGAAGGAACATTCTAATCATCCTCCTTACAATTATTTATTTCACATTATGCCACCTATATATCATTATCCCCCATGGCTACATCCCTAAGTACCCCAGATTACCCCCTCTAGGTACACTACAAAAGCTCTATGTTTATAGACATCATAACACATCTCTAGCCTAAAAATTATTCTCTAAAATTTGATGCATGTTGGCACAAGAAAGCTCTTTGATACCACTTGTAGTGTAATTATAGATCAAAGAATAAGGAGTAATATATGAATAAAATCAAACCACGATTTTCAAAAAAGTTGAGTGATGTTCACATGCCTCTTTGAGGGGGAAACCTCCAAATGGATAGTGCTCTGATACAATGATAATCCTTGAAAAAAGCATTACATAGCTTTCTACCTTTATAAATAGTTGTTATCTACCCAAAACCTAACCACTAGTGGCCTCAACATTAATGACTTAACAACATTTATGAATGAGTACCAACTACCTAACAAGCCTTATTCAGTAAGGATAACACTTTAATTAACCACACACCAACTACCTAAGAGCCTTATTCAAAGAGGACAGTTGTTGTACATTAATTAACTCACTCCTAAGTACCCCTAACTAGAGGGGTCAAGGTGGGATCCTAACAATGGGACTTGGATCATTGTGGAACTTTGATCATACCTAAAAAAATTATTGGATTCATGTCAGATTTGTGGCCAAAAAAAGGATCATTTTTCTATATGTTTAACTTACTCAAAGCTTGAAAGATATAGAACCTAGTCCAAATTATTTCATCATGATAAGCACCCAACACTAATTGTCATCTAACACTATTTTATTTGTCCATTTATTCCTTGTTCATTTTATAAGTGATGTTAAGAGATTTCTCTTTAATTGTGATGTAATGGCTATATTTTCCATCCATTTCCATCTAATTTCCATCTAATTTTCATGATTTTCTACTCGCCTACATCACTGTCTCTTCCTATTGCATAATGACTCTATTCGCCATTCATTTCCATTTAGTGTCCATGATTTGCGATTGGTCTTGCCTAAAGGATCAATAAGTATCATTCATTATTATCATACTAGCATCCATCACCATGCATTCACAAATACTTCCCATTATAGAGTGGATTTCGCTCATATTATTTTTTTCTCCAAAGAAAAATATTGTAACTTTTACTTTAGTAAAATGAAAATACATTATGTATGTATCTCAAAAAAAGTGATAAGTAAGGAGTCCATAATACCTTATAAAAAACGTATCAAAACCATAAATCAACCATCACAAAAATATATATTTCCAAAACAACCAAATAACAATCTGAGTTATACATACATCTCAAAACAAAGACTCACAAATTATTATCCTATGACAAGACATGAAAACAAAATAACTCTGGTTCATCATAAAAAAAAAATCTCACACATGTTGTAGCCTTGATCCAACGTTAAGAAGTAGTCATAACTTCATTGAGAAGTAGTTGATATAACACCTCGATTACTTTGTGTATTCTGTACCAAATTTGAAAGTCATGATAGCAAATGATAAGAAGATAATTTGTTAATACAAATGTTACCATGTCAAACCCCAAATGGGTAAGAGACTTTCTTTCATGTTATTTATCCCTAAATGCTTGTTGAGAAGATAACTTGTTGGTGCAAATGTTATAATGTCAAACTCCAAATGGGTAAGAGACTTTCCCTCATATTATTTATCCATGAATGCCTCAATTGCTTTGTGTACTCTACTCCAAATTTGAAAATCATGATAGCAAATGGTGAGAAAATGTTGTAGGCTAAATGTTCTATGGAATGAGAGATTTTTCCAGGGACATTTGCCCGAAATCCAGTGAGAAATTGTTAGATTCGTAGATTTGAGTGATTATTTCTGTATAATCCAAGTGTCTCGGAGGTTTTTTCACATGTTGAATCCATTTCTACATTCAAAAATGGATTTTGAACAACAAAAAATAGTGATTCCTGAAAATTTGTATCACCAAATTCCAGCGAAAAAAACCATTTCATAGAACAAGTAGACAATGTCGTGAAAAAATAACTTATTGATGCAAATGTCACGATGTCAAACTCTAAATAGATAAAAGACTTTATCTTATATCATTTATCCCTTCTAAAATATTTATAACCCATATTTTTCCACCCTCTCTTCTATATTATATATTATTTTATAATATTAATATTTCATTTTAATTTTTTAATTTTATAATAATATTTTACTATTATTATTTATTTCGATTTATACAAACTTTTATACTTTGGAGCTCAACCATCACACTACCTTTTAGGTCAAGTAGAAATATTCAACTAGCGGCAATGAGAGCATTAGTTTACTTGCATGGAAGTTTAACAACCCATTTATTTACATTTAGAAACATTTATTTCTCTCCGCTCTCGGTGGGGGAGAGGTAATTTACAACTCTGTTATGACATCATTATTAAAGTGTGTGGGTCAAAACATTAAATGTAAATAATTACATTATATTCATTGCTTCCAAAGTAATTAGGTACTTTACAACTCTGCTATGACATCATTCAAAAGTCATATAAACGTCAAAAATATTGAATGTAAACACAAATTAGATTAAGAGTAGTTTAAGCGTTTAAGTTTTGTTTTGTAAAAGATTATTTGTTTAATTTTGCATAAAATTTAGTGAGAAATTATTGAATTTGTAAATTTGAATGGTTAAGTTTGTATAATCTAAACATTCACAAAAAATACAAYTTAGAATGGTTGAACAATGCCTAGACAATTAGTTTAAAATAAATTTATGTTAATRTTTAGTAAAATAAAATTATGTAAAAGGARTAAATCCAATACACTTGTTGAATATTRAAAATAAATTGTGTAATAGAATTTTATTTTCTAATGTTTTGAGTTTCACTCATTATAAGGGATACATAAAACTAATAATAGGTGGAGTGTCCACCCTGAACTCTTTTACAAGAGAAAATTCAACACATAATGATTAACTATGAAAATCAACATACTAAAATTTATTTATTTATTTAAATTTGATAAAAATTAAGTTATAACTTTATTTAATTAATTAAATTTGATAAAAATTAAATTATAATTTTATTTAAATAACAAAAAAAATATTAGATAATTAAAATCATAAAATATATATTAAAATAATTTTATTTTTTTTAATTAAAAAAAAAAAACTTAAACTTATTTTTAATTAATTACAATTAACATAATATAACATACGAAAAGTCATACCTTCAAATTTTATCCCTAATTTTTAATAACTGCGTGTTTGACCAAAATTCAAGCCTTATTTTTATTTTATAACATGTTTGACCAAAAGTTAAGCCTTATATTTTACAACCACTTGTATTTAAATTAACTTAAAATACCAAAAGTCATGCCTTCAAATTAAAATAAAATACCAAAAGTCATGCCTTCAAATTAAAATAAAATACCAAAGTTATATTTTTTATTTTTTACTTATATTAAAATATCTCAAAGCTTTTCCGTATCAACAACGCACGATTGTACCTCTTTCCAAATATTAGAAAAATGTACAGATCAGGTTCGATGCTCATATTCTTGTACACTCTTGTATTCTTTTTAAAACATAACATCACATCTACAAGCATACTTTCCTCTCCTCCCCTCTCGGCTATAGACGTGCAAATGGAAGAATTTTCAATGGCAAAGCGCCAAACTATTCAAGTTGCCATATATATATATATATATATATATATATATATATCTTCCCTTTGTATGTGTATGTATGTGTAAATGTATGTGTGAGAGAGATTTCTAGCTTATTGTTTTCAGACAATTGAATTTTGAGAATTTTGGATTTGTACAAAATGAATTGTCAATGATATGGAATAAGTACAATTACTTTGGGAAAGAGTGTAAGTCAAGCAAGTAAGTCAAAATAGAGAAAATTTGTATGGGTAGACAATTTTTACACATTTGAGTTTTACATGAACAACAAACATAGGGAAGGGAAAACGAACATGGGAGATAGAGCAAGACGGTTGGGTGAATTCTAGAGTGTGTTGGAGCATGTCAAAGTGATTTGGAGATCAATGTTGAAGAGCCACGTTGTTAAGCCTGAAGAGTGAGCTCTTATGTGAGTTGTATTGTATCAACAAGTGTTTTTTGTTGTTGTTGGTAGTTTTCCTTAAAGTGAGTTCCCTTGAGTTCCTAGTAGAGATATTCCTAATTACCTATGTCAAAGAGACGCCCAATGGATTGAGAGCAGTGAATGGGTACATTCCTTGGGTTGAGAAGGTCAGGAGGAAGAGAGTTGGAGGAAATTCAAGATAGATGTAGGAAAATACCAGTGGGTTGTGGGATATTGAGATATGAATGGACATTGAGAGACACTCTTTTCTTGTGGATTCCTAGACCAATTTTGGGGGTGAGTTGTTGTTGAGATTTGGAACAACAAGTCTATGGTTGGGTGGAACGTTCTTCCCAATCAATTGGTTGCACAACTATTTGAAAAAATTAAAGCTTTTATATGTTTTCTTGAGTTTATTTATTAGTTTAATTGATGTGTGTTTTACTCTGTGCATGAGAATGAATTATATGTCGTTGTGGTGAAATTATTAGTTGCATTTACATTTTTAACTAGTATGGACAGTTGCATAAGCTTGATTGTCATGTTGTTCGTAAACTAGTGTTTCAATGCATTTGTTAATCGGTTTTAGTAGTAACGATAATGGATTATGGCGCGATGCTTGAATTTTTGTGCACACTGGGACTTATTGTCACGCGTAATACCAAGTCTATTGTGCATGCATTATAAATAGTTGTTGCATGTAGTACAAAGGTTGTTGCATGTAGAGTTTGTCTAAGTGAGGAGGAAATATTCATGTTAACTAGCAAGATGTAGCTGCATTTAAATAATTGGTATTTGCGATGGTTAAATATGTGTATAATTCATAGCTGGTAAGCTACATGAATTTAGTTAACTCCAAATTTTTGAATTTATGTGTATTTTCCGCAAGTAATGTTCCTCGATTAGAACGGGGACATTATAGAATGGTATCAGAGATTTTTGGTTTAACATCGTACTTGAATGAGCCTGAGATCAACTTGAAGTGGGTAAATTCATTATATCAACAATTGAGTTTTGCCAAATTTTGGGAAAACAGTAAACTCTGAGTGAAAATTCTCAAACTTCTAAACAAATTCAAGTCAGAATTGCACTCAGAATATTTGTCATGGAGGGGTCATTTCGACTTCCAAGTAACTGAATTTGTCTTAAATAGGCGAGTAGAGCATTTTCACAATGGTCACGATGGTCGCAAGATGGAAATATGGAAAATCAACTAAGCAAAGAAAGGACTTGTGTGCATTAAATATTGGAGTTGTGTGATGCATGGTATGTGCATTAAATATTCGTGTTGCACGGTGCAAAATTTTGGTGCACAATATGCGCATTAAATATTGGTGTTGTGCGGTGCAAAATATTGGTGCGTGGTATAGAAATTTGGGTACACTGGATACTGTTGTGCAGTATAAAAAGTTGTGTGTACTAATATTGGTGTGTGATATATAAAGTTGCATGCACTGGACATTAGTGCGGGGTATAAAAATTTGTGCATGTTGAATGTTGGTGTGCGGTATAAAAAGTTGCACATTCTAAATATTGGTGTGCAGTATAGAAATTCACATGCACTGGATATTGGTGCATGGTATAAAATGTTGTGCATGTTGAATATTGGTGTGCGGTATAAAAAGTTGCATGTGTTGAATATTGGTGCACGATACAAAAGTTGTGTGCATTGGATACTATTGTGCGGTATAAAAAGTCACACGCACTGGATATTGGTGCACGATATAAAAGTTGTGTGCACAAAATATTGATGCTTTGAGCATGTGTTAAATATTGATATTACGCATTGTGGATTTGGTGTGTGATGAAATTGGTGCATAATACAGAATTGATGTGCGCACAAGCTTCAAAAATGAATAAGAAAAGAAGGATACCACATAGAAAAAAGTATCCTATAGTCTAAAAAAAAATACTAAGAAAAGAAGGATACCACATTGGAAAAATTGTCCTACAGTCTCAAAACAAAAACCAAATTTGGAGCCAAAAATGTATTTTGGCCATAAATTGAGTAGATTAAGTCGGATTGATATCAAACTTTTAGGTTTTATCTGTAGTGTCGAGGGATATAGAAGCTTTAGAGACAGCCACTGGCCAATTATGCCATTATTTTCTACAAAATGCAAATTACATGTTTTTAAAAATTAGGGTCAAACTTAGTGGAAAGAGCATAGTTATTATTGAAACTTGTATAGAGTGTTAGAAAAATAGACATGAAAACATTGTGCAAAGGGATTGGATACTTTCCAATTATTTTGGAGTGGAGGTGCCAAAATAGGGCAAAATCCACTATTCTCAACCACTTTTGGGGGATTTTGAGGACTTTTTAGAGGAAAAGGGTTCCAAGATGACAAATCTGGAAACAATTATTTCCTCAAAATTTTGTATAATCATCAAGCCATATAACTTTGGTTTAGTGAAGTTTTTCCATAAGCACGTAGTTTGGGAGATAATCAGTTTGGCTAAAAATTATAGTCTGGAAAAAGGGATGAAAAAGGAGAAAGTTGTCATTTCTAAATTGCTGTAGTTTTTGACCAGAGGATTAGATTGACAATTTGAGAGTTGTTATGAGTTCCTTGTCATCATTATTATTTATGTTTGATACAAAATTTTCTCTAGTGATTGATAAATTTACTTCTACAAGTAACAGAATACAGTGTCTAGGATTAATTGCACCATGATGAAAAGTGTCCAAAGGGGTGAATTAGTAATATTTAGATGAATGTAACTTTCTACTCAGAGCTCATAATTGAGAAAGAAAGAAGTTTTTGGAAATATCTTGGAAAGGAGGATGCATATATCAACTCGGAAAATTGATCTAGGCAATTTATGTTGCATCCAACACAAAGGAAGATGATTGGTGGCATTAGAAAACAAAAAAAAAATCATGTGTTCATTTCCAGAATTGTGTGTACATATTTTTGTCTAATAGAAAATTGTTTCCATGCATATTTTTTTGCATAATTTAAAGGTACAGGAAGGAAGTTTGTTTCTTGTATGAGAACCACATCCATGGAAGATGCTTAGTCATCCTACAATCATGAAGATGAATTCAGAGGCCTACATGTCAGCATGGGAAATGTTGATACAGAGTCTAATCGAAGAAGAGGTAGGAAAGAGCTTGTAGTTGTGATAAGTCTACAGAGAGAATTGAATAGCTATAGGGTTGATAATGAGAATGTTATGAAGGATTAGGAGGATATACTTCAAAGTTTGAATATAAAGGCAAGTCAATAAAGACTCTTGCATAAAGCAAGCAACTAGTGCTAGACAAGTGACAACATCCAAATCTCATAGAAAAAGGGATGAACATGGGAATGATAAGAAGGAAAGGAGTATGAGAAGGCGTTATCATTCCCTAGAGAAATTCCCAAGAAGAGATCATGGTAGTTCATGGCCAGGGAGCAACCAAAGTGTGTCCTAAGACTCATGTTAGGAGACAAAGGAGAAGGCATGAGGGAGACATCTTCCAAGGTGAACTCAAGAAAATCAAGCCACCAAATTTCAATGGTGAGCACAGGAAGGGAGAAGAGGTAGAGGCCTCGATGTTGGAAATGAAGAAATATTTCAATTGCATGATTATCCTTCCACCATAGAAACAAAAATTGCAACCTACCACTTGCGAGGAAAGGTAGCTATGTGGTGGGATCAACTTAAGAAATAAAAACACATTGATGAAAGAAAACGTCTCATGGAGGTAGTTCAAAGGATATTTCTAGGAGAAATATTTGTTAGAGCATTACTATGAAAGGAAAATGAAATATTTATTTGAACTCAAGCCGAGAAACATGACAATTGATGAGTAAGAGAAAAATTATTTGAGTTGTTCAAGTATGTGGACTTCATAAAGGATGAGAAGGTCAAAATACAAAGGTTTATAAGTGGGTTACCCTCCTTCTACAATGACAAGGTATAATATGATAACCCCAAAACTTTGGAGGATACCATAAGAAGAGAAAATAATCTCTATGAGTAGAGCAGAGGGAGGCCAGTCTTCCAAAAATATTGGAATGGAAAGATGAAAGGAAAAAGGGATCAAGATGAAAGGTTTTAAGCCACCATTTTTCAAGAATAAATCCCAAGAAAATCAGTAAGGAAAGTCAACCCAGAATGAGCACAAAATAGCATACTCATTTGGGAAAAGACCAAGGAAGTATTTTGTACAATGTTGGGGATGTGAGGGAAATCACTTATAGGGACTTCCCTTAAAAAGGTGAAAGAATGAGGATTTTCCACAACATTCAAGAGGCTGAAACGATTGAAGACATAGGAGGAAACATGTCAAGGATTTATGCATCCTTGGACAACAAGCAAGCAGAGTATCAATCACCCATGATTGAAGTGGAAGGTAAGATTGATAACTAGACCATAGCAATTTTAACTGATTCTGGAGCTAGCCATAGTTACATAAAATATAACATTTTTGAAAGATTTCACTTGCAAAGAAGTAAGCATAAGAAATATTGTTTAGTTCAGTTAGCCACATGGGCTAAGAGAAAGATCAATGAGTTGGTTAAAGATTGTCCAATAGACATGAATGGAATCAAGAGAAAGGTAGATGTGAACATCGTACCATTGGGTTCATATGACTACCTAATTGGCATGGATTGGTTGGAAAAACACCATGTTGTCCTAGACTATTACAACAAGACAATAACTTGTATTGGTGAGAGGGGGAAATAAAGAAAGATTCAAGGAATTCTGAGAGTTGTAGCTATTAGAGAAATTTCAACCAATCAGCTAAAAAAGAGTTTTAGGAAGGGATGTCAATTTTTTGCAACCCGTATGGAAAAGACAGCTAAAGATAAAGTGACAAGTATTGAAGACCATCCACTATTGAAGGATTACGAAGATGTTTTTGGGAAAATACCAGGATTTCCACCAAATATGGGCAATTGACTCCTGTATTGATTTAGTGCTAGGAGCTACCCTAGTGTCCAAGACACTCTATAGACTGGGCACACCATAATTGAAAAAGTTACAGATGCAACTTGCATAACTTTTGAAGAAGTGGTATATAATCCCAATTGTGTCACCTTGGGGAGCCCCAATTATTTTATTGAAGAAGAAAGATGGAAACTTAAGGTTGTGTATTGATTTCCTACAATTGAATAAGGTCACTATAAAGAACAAATATACTTTGCCAAGGATTGATGATATTTTTTATCAACTGAAAGGTGCAAGGATATTTTCCAATATTGACTTGAGATCAAGTTATCATCAAGTGAGGATAAGGGAAGAAGATATCTGCAACACAATGTTCAGAACAAGGTATGGGCATTGTGAGTTTATGATAGTTCCTTTTGAACTATCAAATGCCCTAGCTATTTTCATGTGCCTAATGAATGGAATGTTCAGGGAGTACTTGGACAAGTTTGTGATTGTTTTGTAATATTCCAGATATAAAATAGTATGCAGAACATAAATAATTAACTAGAAATGGTAGTTAAACAATGATATAACCAGAACAACACCACAATAATACCAAAATAATACCAGAATAACACCAGAAAGAGCACTTTGATTACTGCGAGCAATGTTCACTTGCCTCTTCGAGGGGGAAACCTCCAACAGAGCAGAGCTCTATTACAATAATATCCAAGACAAAACTTCTTTTACCCTCTACTCCAATTTATACTAAATATGTCTATCAAAAGAACAATCTAGAGGAAGATCTTTCTAGAAGCGGAAGCTTCTATTAGGTCTTCTTACATTTGACTTATTCTTCCTTATTTCTAGGCCTTTATTAATATTTACATTTATTACATAGAAATATATTATTCTACCTACGTGAGGGGTTAGGTCCCTAACATGTCCTCCCCCTTAAAAACAACCTTGTCCTCAAGGCTTGAGATGAGGAAATTTCTACAGAATGGTAGTTGGTTCCCAAGTGGCATCTGTTGGAGTTGTATCTTTCCACTAGACTAACACTTCCTTGATGGTTCACT
This sequence comes from Picea engelmannii, assembly GCA_009831015.1. Classification (NCBI taxonomy): domain Eukaryota; kingdom Viridiplantae; phylum Streptophyta; class Pinopsida; order Pinales; family Pinaceae; genus Picea; species Picea engelmannii. The sequence continues at coordinate 71,486 of ML813695.1, forward strand.
AACCCAGAAAACGCTCACGCTGGTCCAAAATTGCTTATGGTTGTAGCCAAATGGAGCCTTCTTCGTCCAACTCGGGAAGGTTGGTTTGATTTTGGAACTTAGTTTCAATCACCTTCTTTAAGCAGGAAACATGAAAAACAGGATATAGCTTAGAATGACTAGGAAAAGTTAGCTGATAGGCCACCTATCCCACACACTTGAGAACAGTATAAGGACCATAAAATTTGGGCGCCAGTTTCTGACAATGGTCAACCTTGAGGGAATTTCTCTTGTAAGGTTGGAGTTGAAGAAACACCTGATATCCTTCTGCAAATTGACATTCAGAGTGACCTTGATCTACTTGTTGCTTCATGTGATTCTGGGCCATGACCAAATTCTCTTTGAGGGTACATAGAATAGCCTCTCGAACTGTAAGCATTTGGTCAACCACCTGGACCTTCGAGACACCTGACAAGTACGAGAGAACTGAAGGTGGCTTTTGTCCATATATCGCTTCAAAAGGAGTCATGCGGGTAGTTGTATGGTAAGAAGTGTTGTACCACAATTCATCTAGTGGTAACCATTAAGCCTACTGATTTTGCCTTTCCGATGCAAAACACCTCAAATATGTTTCCAAACACTTGTTGAAAACTTCAGTTTGACCATCAGTCTGGGGATGATAAGCTGTGATGAGATGCAATTGGGTGCCTTGTAGCTTGAACAGTTCTTGCCAAAAATTGCTGGTGAAAGTTGGGTCGCGATCAGAAACAATAGAGTGAGGCATGCCATGAAGCTTGAAGACCTGATCCATGAAAAGTTGAGCCACAGTGGAAGCTATAAATGGGTGTTGAAGAGAACATAAATGAGCATACTTGGAAAGGAAATCAAATACCACCATGATGAAAGATTTGTTTCCCGATTTAGGTAAGCCTACAATAAAATCCATAGAGATATCTCACCAAATAGCAAGTGGAATTGAAAGCAGTTGTAGTGTGCCAGGAGATTTGATTGTTTCTCCCTTGTTGCATTGACAAATATCACATTCAACCAAAAAACGGTGATCATCCTATTTCATACCATCCCAGAAAAAAGAGCGTTTGACCCGGTCATAGGTTTTGGTAAACCATGAGTGCCCAGCGATGGGTGTATCATGAAGCTCAAAAAGTACCATGGATTTAAGTTTTGACTGTTTACTTAAATACAAACAACCTTTGTATCGAAGATCATCATTGAGCCAAGAGTACCCTGGGGAGATTGGAGATTTGGCCTGCAATTCTTGTATCATATGCAAACTTTTGGGATCATGTATCTATTCCTGGCGAATTGCTTGGAGTCAATCGGGTACAATGAAGGAGAGAGAAAAAAGGGACCCTTCAGCTTCATATTTTCTGGAAAGTGCATCAACAACCACATTGTCTTTTCCTTTCTTGTAAATGATCTCATAATCATATCCAAAGAGCTTAGTCACCCATTTTTGTTTCTCTGGGGAGGAAAGGCATTGTTCCATAAAATACCTGAGGCTTTGATGATCTATCTTAATTTGGAAGCATTGCCCCAATAGATAAGGGAGCCAAAGATTCACGACATGTAGAATAACCAACATTTCCTTTTCATAGATTGATTTGCCCAAATGTCGCTCTGGCATTGTTTGCTAGTAAAGGCCAAAGGTTGACCCTCTTGCATAAGGATGATGCCAATTCCTTTCCCGGAAGCATCACATTCCAAGACAAAGGTATTTGTGAAATTAGGAAGGGCCAGGACTGGAGTGGTGCACATGGCCATCTTCAAGGTTTGAAAATCCTGAACAGCTGTTGGATTCCAAGTGAAAGAATTATTTTTAAAGAGAGCAGTGAGAAGTGTCGCAATTTTTCCATAATTATTAACAAACTTGCGATAATAACCTGTTAAACCCAGAAATCCATGCAATATTTTGAGAGTCTTTGGGTGAGGCCGATCTTGCATAACATCAATCTTCTTAGTATCCACCCTGACACCGCCCTTGCCAACGGGATGACCCAAGTACTCGAATTCTGAGGCGCCAAAGGCACATTTAGATTTTTTGAGGAAAAGTTGGTGCTGAGAGAGTAGATGGAGAACTCGATCCATATGAGCAATATGGGATGTCCAGGTTTTACTATAGATGAGGATATCATCAAAGAAAACTAATACAAAATGATGGAGAAAAGGATGAAATACATGATTCATGAGGCTTTGGAAAGTGGATGGAGAATTACACAAGCCAAAGGGAATGACAAAAAACTCATAGTGGCCCTCATGAGTTCTAAATGAAATCTTAGGAATCTCTGCCTCGTTCATACAGAATGGTGGTAGCTAGAATGAAGATCAAGTTTAGTAAAGAACTTGGCACCACTCAATTCATCCAAAAGGTCATCAATGACAAGAATGTGAAATTTGTCTTTAATGGTGAGTTTGATGAGGGCGCGAAAGTCAGGACACATGTGCCATGAAACTTACTTCTTAAGGACCATGACCATAGGAGAAGAGTAAGGGCTCATACTAGGGTGGATAACACCTACGTTGAGCAATTCTTGAACAATTTTCTCAATTTCATTTTTTGGGGAAAAGGGATGACGATAGGGATGGATATTGGCAGGAAGGCTTCCCAGGACAAGGGGAATGGAATGATCATGAACACCACGGGAAGGAGGGAGTCCCTATGGAGTGGAAAAAACCACTTGATATTTAGAGAGGATGGATTGGAGGTCCTGCAACACAGAGGGTGTCTTAGTGGCTTGTATGGCATGGAGTTGGGAAATAATTCTAGAATGGCCTATTTTGAGCAGCTTTTCCATGCGATGGGAACTGATGATATCTGAGGAACCGATGGTGATTCCTTGGAACTGAGGTTTTTGGCCCTCCTAGTCGAATTGCATGGTTAATTCCTTAAAACCCATGAGAATGGGACCCAAAGTCCTTAGCCATTCTGGACCCAACACAATGTCACAACCGCCCATGTCGATAGCAAACATATGAGATTTCATGTGGTACTGACCAATTTGGAGATGCACATTTTCACAATGCCCTCCACATTTCATGGACCCACCATTGGCAATCATGATTTAAAAATCATCGACGACACAGATATAGCAATTAATTTCTTTGGAAATGTGGCGATGAATAAAATTATGGGTGCTTCCACTATCAACAGGAATGATGTCATTCCAATGCTTAATGTAACCAATTAGCTTGAGGGTTTGGGGAGCAGAGAAGCCAGTGAGAGCATTTAGGGAAATGATCAGTTTTACTTCGGGAGGGTCTGAGGGAGGGGTCATGTCAGTGGGTTCCGGTGACACAAACACAAGGGGAGCCTCAACATCGTCTTCTGAAACATCCTCCGAGATGGCCATAAAAAGATTTTGTTCCTTACACTTGTGCCCAGGAAAATATTTGTCTTCACAATTATAACAAAGGCCTTTGAGTTGGCGTTCAACCATTTCATCGCTGGTCAATTTTTGGATCTTTAGTGGAGTAGAAGGAGGAGTGGGAGTGACTGGTTTAGTGCAAGGAATAAAGGAGGGTTTTTGGTTTAAGAAGAGACAACATGTTGTGCTTCCTTAGATATTTTAGTAACATCCACCCAACTATGGGGCCAAGCCATGAGGACATGGGCACGAATCGCATCCTTGATGCCACTGATAAAACATTCTCAGAAAAAAGCATCAGACATGCCTTCTATACGAAAAGCCAATCGCTCAAAAGTAGCTATAAAGTCTTCCACTGTGCAAGATTTTTTCAACTTTGTGAAATGACCTAAATGGTTGGTGTCAGTGTCAAAGCATTCATAAAGCTCTGCCACAAAGTGTGTTTGTTGGCACAGGGGCAGACCCAGGGTTCAATGCTTCAACAATGCTCCAACAAAACCCTATCTACCGACCCTTTCAGAAACACCTGCGAAGAAGATGAAGTCTCACCCGAGGTAGAGACAAGGGGGGTTGTAGGACTCAAGTGTCTACAACCTAGCTGGCACATAGATCTATGATTACAACACTCTAACAAAGCACTTAACAGTTATCATTCATTAATATTTAACCCTTATTCACATCGTAGATAAAACCCTAATTACATAACAACGCAATATTCGTTGAGATCTAACACATTCAAGCACTTAGCACAGATAAACAGATCATATCTAGCATTCATTCACATTACTAA
>ML813695.1:94007-115014 GCA_009831015.1 Picea engelmannii
AACTTTTCACTTTTCTCCATGTATATTGGATGCCAGAATCTGCAATAGAGCAGGGATAACTTTTCACTTTTCTCCATGTATATTAGATGCCAGAATCTGCAATAGAGCAGGGATAACTTTTCACTTTTCTCCATGTATATCAGATGACAGAATCTGCAATAGAAATATATAGATGTTAGCATAGCTTGAACAATAGAGATATAAATGTTAGTATAGCTTGAACTTATCTAATAGGCATGGAGTAAAGTTGACTTTCTCCATGCCCATTGGATGCCAAAATTTGCAATAGAGATTAACATAGAGATTTCCCCATCTCATGGACATGGAATAAAGTGAACATTTCACTTTTGTCATTGTATATTAAATGCCAGAATTGCAATACAGATATAGATGTTGGCATAGCTTAAACTTATCTCCATTGGATGCCAAAATATGCAATTCAGATAAAGATAGAGATTTCTGCATCTCATGGACATGGAGTAAAGTGAACTTTTCACCTTTTTACAGTGTATATTGGATACCAGAATCTGCCATAGAGATATAGATGTTAGCATAGCTTAAAATTATCCAGTAAGTATAGAGTAAAGAGAGTAAAGTGAACTTTTCACCTTTTTACAGTGTATATTGGATACCAGAATCTGCCATAGAGATATAGATGTTAGCATAGCTTAAAATTATCCAGTAAGTATAGAGTAAAGTTCACTTTCTCCATGCCAAAATCTGCCATTCAGATAAAGATACCTTGCCTGAGCTTAAGTCAACCTTTGTCGTTGGCATTCACTGATTCGTAAATCCATACATAGCGCTTTCCATCCTTTCGGCAAGAAGTACTACTACAATTGCGGTTATTTCCGCCAATTCGGCAGGAAGTACATTAGCGATTTCCGTCCTTTAAAATACTGTAGCAGCCAGTGGCACTCGACTTTTTTTTTATTAAAAATCAATCTCCTTAGTACAGTAATACTACAAGTCTAATTTTATGATCAGAGTCTATTTGGACTAATTGACAGTGATTTTGGTGATGTTGTTGTGGACAGTCGCTGCTTATTGAGGGGCATGGATCCTACGATTGCTCGCTGGTGAAATCTACAAACAATTCAGCAGGAACGAGCAGTATCTGCAACTCCACCAATCTCAATTGTTCTATTCCTTACCATCTATCTGTAGTACCTGGCCAAACATATCGGCTGCGAATTGCTAATGTAGCTTCGTTGTCATCATTGAATTTCCTTATTGAGGTATATTCCCTTCGGCTCAGTATTCTTCCATATGATTTTTCTACATTAACATTCTACAGGCTGTATATCTGAAGTCTTTCATTTGTCTGAATGAGAAGCTCTGGATATGCATGGTTATGCTTTGCAATTTCGAATTGCATATCAAAATTTGAATTTAGATGGATTTGTATGTATATATTGTTTATAAAAGGTTTAGGTAGCATATCATAGTTTAAGGGAACACTTCAAGCATTTTTGAAACTCTTTTTCTTAGTTTCTAAGTTTAGTTTCTAAGTTTTTGGGAACTTGACAACTGGGAATGAGTTCTAAAAGTCTCCAATTTACTAGAAACCGTTTTTGAAACTTTGGGTATTTTGGGCAATTCGACTTTAAGGAAATAGGTACTTAAAAATTTAGTACATTTTTGGGAACTTCAAGGTAAAAAGGAAGGGAGGATACTAATTCTGAGTAATCTTCTTTTCGGAGTTTTACTTTTTAGGTAAAAAATAGATTTGAATCTCACCAAATTGTTAAGGGTAGTTTGAGTTTTGCATGGATCAAAGTTTCATGCATTTCAAAACTTTATCTCATGGGTTTTGTCTCATTTTAAACCAACCCAAAATAACTCACATGTAAAAATAGTAGCTACAGAGTTAGCCCACTCCGAAAGGGAGTTATAGAAAATTTGATTATAGAGAATTTGAAATTAAATTTCTATTTTTAAGTATTAATAAATACAAAGTTTGGGTTTTATTTAATGTAACCAATGTACTAAATTGTTGATGGATCCCCATGGTGAAAAATGCAATGCAGGGACACAACTTGACTGTCGTTGAGGCGGACAGCAACTACGTGGAGCCGTTCATTGTTCAGGACCTGAACGTATACCCGGGAGAGACGTATTCGGTACTGATAACAGCAGATCAAAACACATCCAGAAATTACTGGGTAGCGGTCAATGTGCGGGGTAGTAGTCCATCCACGACAYCAACAGGGCGTGCCATCTTAAGATATGTTCCAAATCCTYCGTCGATACTGCCTCCCTCCATGCCTCCAAAAGGCCCGATCTGGAGCGATACTGCTTACACCATTAATCAGGCCAAACTGTACAAGGCCAGAGCAGGATATGTGATCCCTCCCCCACGTACATCCCACAAGCGCATCGTGCTTYGGAGCACACAGAACCATGTCAARGGTTTCATCCGTTGGGCMATTAACAATATTTCGTCTGTGCACCCTCAWACACCATTTCTCATAGCCGTCAAGTACAGAWTGAASAAGGCCTTCGACCAGTTCCCGGCTCCAGAGAATTATTCAATCACAGATTCCAACCCTAACGCCACCAACGGCAATCCGATTTACAGATCGGAGTTCAACAGCACGGTGGATGTAATTTTGCAGAACGGCAAGAAGCTGGATGGTTCGGAAGAGATTCATCCATGGCATTTTCACGGCCATGATTTCTGGGTTCTTGCTCAGGGAAACGGGACGTTCGATCCGCTCAAGGATACAGAGAAGTTTAATCTGATAAATCCGCCCAGGAAAAACACAGTGCCTCTCTTTGTATCCGGTTGGACTGCCATAAGATTTATAGCTGACAATCCGGGAGTGTGGGCTTTACATTGCCATATAGAAGCGCATTTCTTTCTGGGAATGGGAGTGGTGTTCGAAGAAGGGGCTGAAAGAATTGGAAGATTGCCGAGATCCATCATGGGCTGCGGCGAAACCAAGGCTTTTCTGCGCTATTGAAATACTCACACCTGAATATTCGCCTTGCAATTCCTTCCACACTCCATTGTTTATTCGATAACGTGTAACTGTCGCTCTGGATGTCTAGATCGATTTCACTTGCCTTCATGCAACGATAACCATATTCCATTTCAGTGTAACCTTATACTGCGATCCATATATTCCAAGGTCTGCTTTGTATATAATAAAAAATAGGCTTTATTTTATTTTTAGACTTATTAAATGTCGAGTATGGAATTAAATAGCTTTCCTCTAACGATAACAATATTTCATTCCACTGTAACTTTTACTGTGACCCATAGATTCGACGGTGTGAGCCATAGATTCTACGGTCTGCATTATAGAAAAAAAAAATTGCTTTATTTTATTCCATTTTCTATTTTTTTAATGACTAGCACAGCAGTTAAATAGCTGGAAAGGTTGATAAGATGAAACAAATCCTTAAAAGAATAAATTAAATTAAACTAATCCTTAAAAGAATAAATTAAATTAAATGAATCCTTAAAAGGTTAATGTTTTTATAATAGCTAGGAAGTTAATGATTGAAATCACAATCATTTATTTTGTGTGACTACTAAGAATATTCCAGCCATATTTAATCCCGTCTTAATCCCGTCTACGAAATGGTTTTTTTTAGTGGGAATTCCGCTATATAAATTTATAAGAATTACTATTTTTTGTTGTTCAAAATTCATTTATGAATGCAGAAATGGATTCAACATGCTGAAAAACTCCCACGGCACTAGGATTCTACAGAAATAATCACTTAAATCTAGGATTCCAACAATTTCTAGCGTAAATATCCTCTGATAAAATATCCATTTCATAGAATCTTTAGCCTACGACATTGTTTAATAAATAGGGTATTTTGGAGAACACCTTAAGCAATTAGTCACATGTCGCATAAACATATCACTGAAATCTTTAAAGAGAGAAATAGTTCATTGTCTTAACCAATGTTGCAACCAAAAAAAAAATATTAATGCAGAAGAAAAAAAATTATATATGAGTTTCTCACAATCAATCACCACTAGCATGACTCCTTATGCTCTTTAAATAGAGATCATTTAACCTTTAGTATCATTTTATGTTTAAAACATATATTGACCATCTGCAATTCCATACTAATGCATACTAAACAAACATACTTTACATAAAGACACATTAAGCTAGAAGTTCATTTTAAGTAACTCCTAAGTGTCTAAACATCCTAACATCCCCCTTAAGAACAACTTGACATATGATTGAATAATTTACAAATGTGACATAATAGGAGAATGAAGGAGGCATTAGAGATCATCTCTTTTTAATGACAACTTTCTAAGCCTTCAACATAGATCAAAGTTCAAAAAAATTCACTTTTGTAAGAGACTTTGTGAAAATGTTTACAACTTGATCCTTTGTAGGGCAAAAGAGCACTTCAAAAGTGCAATATTGAATAAGTTTTTTGATGAAGTGCATGTGTAGCTCAATGTGTTTATTGCGATGATGCTAAACTGAATCTTTGGAGAGCTATTGACGAGGGGAAATTCACCCAACAACAGTAAGGGGTACTCTAGGATACATGGTCCCAATTAGAATATGCATCGTTTGGTTTAGGAGACCCATCCAGAATTTGGCCCGGTTGTCATTGTTGGTTTTGGGTTATACCGATTGCGGTCTGATCCATCGATGAAGGTGGACGATGGATGGTTATGCAATGCAGAGATGTATATGAAGACTATATATTGAAAAAAAACTAATCTATCCTACCTATCCTAGCTAGGAGTGATGACAGACGTCTACTACGTCCGCCCACATGATCGTTCATTCTGTCTCCCTGAGCCGAAGCGGCGCATTTGATTCCCTTTTGGAATCTCTGATGGAAACCCAATCCACAGGTCCTTTTATTCTCCCACACGATCTTCTGCACCTAAATGTGATCTTCCCGACTCAATTTTAGGTTTCGGGGTTTCATGATCCCCGATGTCAAGAGTTCCTGTCCCCTCGAACTCCCGAACTCTGATGAGTCAATTTGTCGATACAGCACTTTACGCGTTAGCCCTCCTGGCTAAGCTCCTAGCCCATATGACCACTATCCCCATGACCGCAGTCTTATCTTCTATCGGGGTTTCGGACATCACAATGTCGAAATGCATAAAACTCATGTCCACGGGATTCCCAATATCCTGACTCGCGATTTCTCGATTGACGACTTTTCCTTTCAGGAAATTTCCCAATCGCTTCAATTGCTGCCACGCGTCCTCCTATGATGGACGGTCCTAATCGCTTCTCACGATTTCGCGAATTCTGATGCTCAGGAAGTCTTGTCCTCAGGATTCACAAAACACCGAACTCCGATGCGCCGGTTTGACTTTCTATAGAGACTTTCCCTGATAATCTGGATCTTCGCCACGTGTCCCCAACTGATGAACGACCCTGATCCGATCTCGCGATTTTAGAGTTTTCAATACCTCGATGACAGAAATCCTCTGTCAACTCAAAACCCCGGTAGCCGATATACCGATGGGTTGCTCGATCTCCGCCATGCATCTCCACAAACGGACGATTCAGATCCACTCTCTCTATTCCAAGACTTGAAATGTCCCAACTTTCTCGACCTCGAGGACTCCGATATCCCGATTGCCGATTCTCCGCTATGCTGACAGCTGGCCCCACAAATGGTACTTCCCTCCTTTTGGGGTTTCAGACTTCAAAGTTCTGAAATGTATGGACTTCTTGTCCATGGAATCCCCAATATGTCGATGGAATCTCCTGATCTCGCCACATGTCCCCCAATAAATGGACGGCTCAGGCTTGTATCGGGGTTTTCACTGTGAACTTACCCGATCTCCTGTCCACGAGATCTCCGATATCCCGATGGCCATGCCTCTCATCGGGATTTTCAACCTCCTGTTCACGAAGGTGAACCTTCTGCAGCTCCTGTCAGATCCGTTCTTCCGGTGCGCTTTTCCTAAGCTTCCTTCCTGGACGTGAAAACCTTCTAATGGTCCAAATCTCTTTGGCCGATCCAACGGCTGCTGTGCTCCCTCCTGAGCTTCTGCACTTTCTTTCGTAACTTGGAATAATTTCCAGTTCTCAAAGGCCTCGACCTTTGTTAATCCCCTCTGCGAGCTCCACAATCTGAGTCCTCGCCTGCGCTCTTCAACGACGCTATTCCTCCTGAGATTGTTCCTTTCGAATCCTTGAAGGATTCTTCAACTCATGTGCCTCTGCAAGGTATTCACATGCACACAGTGTTGTTCCTTCTGAGCTTCTCAAACACTCAGACCCCTAAGGGATTTTATCCTTCTTTCTTCTGCCACAAATGGAGAATGTAATGCCCTCCTAGCTGTCATTTTACTCAAGAAACCTCTTGCTGAGTCTACAGGGTGTTCAGTAACCCTATGAAGATCCCTCAATGGATTCTTCCTCCATAATACATAACTCAAAGAGTTCTCTTCTCTTTTGTGCCTTTCTGCACAATGTCTCAATGCCCACCTGGCAGAGTATCTTTTCTCAGAACGTTCAACAGTTCTGTCCTCTTCTATGCACCTATGCATTTTCTCAATGCCCACTTGGCAGAGCTCTCAGAATCCTCAGTGATTCTGGTTCTCTCTGAACTCACAGCAGAGTTCTTCCTCTGTGCACTCCTTGCACCTGCTCAATGCCCACCTAACAAAGATTCACAGAACTCCTTAGAGATTCTGTCTGCAAACTATGTCTCTCACACACAGCCTTGCCTCCAAGGTATTCAACAACCTTGAGGTCTTCCTTGAGTTGTTGATTTCAGTTCTTGTGCCGCCGCACGTCTTTGTCTGAACCCGCAGAATTCAAAAGTGCAACCTCTGTGCACGACTATCAGAACCCACAGCGTTCTTTCACACCCTCCTGGTATGAAGCCTCAAAGACCTTCACTTGAAATCAGACACATTCCTGCAAATGAAAACCTACAGTATACATCTACAACATAAACTAGAACACACCAAGGCGTCCACATAATACATAAATACATGCAGGAAAAACTACTTCTGTTTACATTAATAAAAATGCCTCTTTACAAGGGTGTTCCTAAGCACGGCCTTTAACAAGGTCTCGACTCCTTCTCTCTTATGCTCTCTACTCACAGACTATCACACACTAACTCTTTTCTCCAACTAACTACTCTAAGAGATACAATTCATCTTTTACATGAGGAGGCTCTTCGAGATCTTCCCTCCAATCTACCTACCCTATTCAATTACATTGAATGGGATGTCTAGTCCAACATCTGGATCTAGATCTCATCCTTACAAAACATAAAGACCTTCTTATCTACAAATTGCGCAAAGGCACGACTCTATGGCTCAACAACCTAGACATTTAATTACATTCAATTACAAAATAGAAGATGAGGTTTGCGCCTCTCTTCAGCCTTGAATGCACGCGCTTGACACGACTGGTTGGTTGGCTAGCTAACGTGGAGAGATGCTCCTGCATCATACTCCTCAGCTGCAAAATTCATGAGATCCTACTCATGAGCTTCCCATCTCTGATGTTGAAATCCTCCTGGATCCCAAATCATCCTCTGGAGCTGATCATCTGCTCCATTTCCTTGCTGCTGTTGTTTCTTCTACGTTGTTGTTGTTGCTGCTTCCTTTCTGCCCAGGCTTTCCTTGCTGGCAGTTTCTGTTGACTGAATCATCAGCCTTCTGATCTCCTCGATCACTGCATCCATCTTCTCCAATGGTTGGCCCTGTTTTTGCAGTCTCCTCAGCTGCAAATGTTTTTGGCACATCGACAGATCACTGTGATCTCCCACACCTCCTTCTTCATCTTCATCTGTGGCCTCAAGTTGCCACTCTGCTGCAGAATTCAACACTGTAGTCTCTTCTTGACCGACTTTCTGTTCAGTCACCTTCTTTGACAGCTCAACTTCTGCCATTTCTCTTGTTGGCTCTGGATTGTTCAGCCAATCCTACAGCATCTCTAGCTCCCTCTCCCATGGAGTGGTAAATCTGTCTGCCTGCTCTTTGGTTTCCTTTGCTGCTAGCTTCAATGCTACAAATTCTTTCTTTTTAGCTCCCTGGCCAAAATCATTGAGCCATTCCTCAAAACGCTCATTCTCTTTTCCTTCTTGGGCAGCTTCAGATATCTTCTCCAATCCTTCTTTGACAGTCTCAGCTGGTTGTCCTTCTGTTGTTGCTGCACATGCAACACAGATTTCTGCCTCATCTTGGGAAAGTGGTAGGAATATATGTATTCCCCCAATCATCATAAGGCTTCTCAAATCCTCCTTTGTCAGCTGCACATGCTGATCCAAACTCATCTCTGAGCTCACTTTCTCTGTCAGTTCTTCTGGTTGATTCCAACTGATCTGCTCATCCCTGCCCACCTGGCAATATGGGATGTCTCTGCTGCCCTCCTGGTAGTCCATGGAATCAACTAATTCCATCTCTGTTTTCTTGTCCACTTGGAAAACTGGAAACCTTTTGTTGCCCTCTTGACAGTCTGTGAGATCCCGCAATGACCTCATATCATTGCCCAGCTGGCAATGTGAAATTCCCTGGCTGTCCTCATGACAATCTCTGAGATCTCGCAGTGATCTCAACTCATTACCCATCTGGCAAACTAGAATTTCTTCTCTGCTCTCTTGGCAGTGTGTGAGATCTTCAACTGATCCCATTTCATTCTCCTCACCAAGAATGTCCCCAGTCTATGGTTCACATACCTAAACCATTTCCTTAGGTCCATTGAGGTTTTCCACATACCTCAACCACCCTCTTAACAGCCTGCGCTGCCTTCTGACCATCAATTCCTTGACTGACCATTTTTCTTTTGCCTTCCTCATGGGCCATTCATGCATCCACTCGACCTCTTATTAGGTCTAGGTCCTTTCTTCCAGCAAATCTACAACCTTCAGTAGCCATGTGACTGTCCCTGTCTGCTCTCCTAGCAAACCTGTTGTTGTCACTCTGCACCAAGAGTGTTTCTAGCTTCATCCTACAGTCCTGTTGACTGTCTTCGGGATTGTTTCCTACCTGCAAACAAATCCTTATAGAGTTTCAGTACTCTGTCTTCTTCCTTTACCTTCTCCCTTCACCTGAAATATACAGGTTAAATCCCGCTCTGATACCACTTGATGTGTGTATCAGAGTGCTTTCCTCCTCCGGCTTCCCTTGCCTTCTCCCTCTACTTGAAATATACAAATAGAGTTCTAGCTCTAATACCACTTGATGATAGTGTATCAGAGTGCTCTTCACCTCTTATGCCTCCCTTGCCTGAAATATACAGACAAGAATCAGGCTCTGATACCACTTGATGACAGACATCTACTACGTGTGAGCCATAGATTCGACGGTCTGCATTATAGAAAAAAAAAATTTACTTTATTTTATTCCATTTTCGATTTTTATAATGACTAGCACAACAATTAAATAGTTGTTGGTTAACGTCTAAAGGTTGATAAGATGAAACGAATCCTTAAAAGAATAAATTAAATTTTATTGTTGATTAACAAATAAATGGTTGTGCTTCATTTATCTGGTTTTAATATTTTAATTTCTATTAATCACTTAAGTGGCAATCAGTTAATTATCAAAGTAATTTTTAAATATGATTAGGTAAATGTTAAAAAGTAAACACATAAACATATGTCTTTATAATAGCTAGGAAGTTAATGATTGAAATCACAACCATTTATTTTGTGTGACTACTAAGAACATTCCAGCCATATTTAATCCCGTCTTAATCCCGTCCATAAAAAACTTATTAAGCACTAAACCTCTATTAAATCTGCCCATTGTCAATAGGTGTGCGGCGTAATAAGTGAAACTTGAGCAAAAATAATTTATTTTATTTTTTTTTAATTTAATTTAGTATGAATATTTAGTATTGTTGTTATTGTTTAATGAGTTGGTTGGCTGTTCTACGAAATGTTTTTTTTTAGTGGGAATTCCGCTATATAAATTTATAAGAATTACTATTTTTTGTTGTTCAAAATTCATTTATGAATGCAGAAATGGATTCAACATGATGAAAAACTCCCAGGGCACTAGGATTCTACAGAAATAATCACTTAAATCTAGGATTCCAACAATTTCTAGCGTAAATATCCCCTGATAAAATATCCATTTCATAGAATCTTTAGCCTACGACATCGTTTAATAAATAGGGTATTTTGGAGAACACCTTAAACAATTAGTCACATGTCGCATAAACATATCACTGAAATCTTTAAAGAGAGAAATAGTTCATTGTCTTAACCAATGTTGCAACCAAAAAAAATATATTAATGCAGAAGAAAAAAAATTATATATGAGTTTCTCACAATCAATCACCACTAGCATGACTCTTTATGCTCTTTAAATAGAGATCATTTAACCTTTAGTATCATTTTATGTTTAAAACATATATTGACCATCTGCAATTCCATACTAATTCATACTAAACAAACATACTTTACATAAAGACACATTAACCTAGAAGTTCATTTTAAGTAACTCCTAAGTGTCTAAACATCCTAACATCCCCCTTAAGAACAACTTGACATATGATTGAATAATTTACAAATGTGACATAATAGGAGAATGAAGGAGGCATTAGAGCTCATCTCTTTTTAATGACAACTTTCTAAGCCTTCAACATAGATCGAAGTTCGAAAAAATTCACTTTTGTAAGAGACTTTGTGAAAATGTTTACAACTTGATCCTTTGTAGGGAAAAAGAGCACTTCAAAAGTGCAATATTGAATAAGTTTTTTGATGAAGTGCATGTGTAGGTCAATGTGTTTATTGCGATGATGCTAAACTGAATCTTTGGAGAGCTATTGACGGGGGGAAATTCACCCGACAACAGTAAGAGGTACTCTAGGATACATGGTCCCAATTAGAATATGCATCGTTTGGTTTAGGAGACCCATCCAGAATTTGGCCCGGTTGTCACTATTGGTTTTGGGTTATACCAATTGCGGTCTGATCCACCGATGAAGGTGGATGGTGGATGGTTATGCAATGCAGAGATGTATATGAAGACTATATATTGAAAAAAAACTAATCTATCCTACCTATCCTAGCTAGGAGTGATGACAGACGTCTACTACGTCCGCCCACATGATCGTTCCTTCTGTCTCCCTGAGCCGAAGCGGCTCATTTGATTCCCTTTTGGAATCTCTAATGGAAACTTGATCCACAAGTCCTTCTATTCTCCCACACGATCTTCTGCACCTAACCGTGATATTCCCGACTCAATTTCAGGTTTCGGGGTTTCGTGATCCTCGATGTCAAGAGTTCCTATCCTCTCGAACTCCCGAACTCCGATGAGTCAATTCGTCGATACGACGCTTTACGCGTTAGCCCTCCTAGCTAAGCTCCTGGCCCATATGACCACTATCCCCGTCACCACAATCTTATCTTCTATCGGGGTTTCATACATCACAATGTCGAAATGCATAAACCTCGTGTCCACGGGATTCCCGATATCCCGACTCGCGATTTCCCAATTGACGACTTTTCCTTTCAGAAAATTTCTTGATCACTTCAATTGCTACCACGCGTCCTCCTATGATGGACGGTCCTGATCGCTTCTCACGATTTCGTGACTTTTGATGCTCCGGAAGTCTTGTCCTCAGGACTCGCGAAACACCGAACTCCGATGCACCTGTTTGAATTTCTATCGGGACTTTCCCCGATAATATAGATCTCCGCCACGTGTCCCCAAATGATGGATGAGCCTGATCCGATCTCGCGATTTCAAAGTTTTCAATACCTCGATGACAAAAATCCTCTGTCAACGCAAAACCCCAGTAGCCGATATACCGATGGGTTGCTCGATCTCCGCCATGCATCTCCACAAACAAATGACTCAGATCCACTCTCGCTATTCCGAGACTTGAAATGTCCTGACTTTCTCGACCTCGAGGACTTCGATATCCCGATTGTCTATTCTCCGCTATGATGACAACTGGCCCCACAAATGGCACTTCCCTCCTTTCGGGGTTTCGGACTTCGAAGTTCTGAAATGTATGGACTTCTTGTCCATGGAATCTCCAATATGTCGATGGACTCTCCTGATCTCGCCACGTGTGCCCCAATAAATGGATGGCTCAGGCTTGTATCGGGGTTTTCACTGTGAACTTACCCGATCTCCTGTCCACAAGATCTTCGATATCCCGATGGCCACGCCTCTCATCGGGATTTTTAACCTCATGTTCATGAAGGTGAACCTTCTGCAGCTCCTATCAGATCCGTTCTTCCCATGTGCTCCTCCTGAGCTTCCTTCCTGGACGTGAAAACCTTCCAATGGTCCAGATCTCTTTGGCCGATCCAACGACTACTGTGCTCCCTCCTGAGCTTCTTCACATTCTTCTGGAACTTTGAAGAATTTCCAGTTCTCAAAGGCCTCGACCCTTTTTATGTCTCCTCTGCGAGCTCCACAATCTGAGTCCTCGCCTGTGCTCTTCAATGACGCTATTCCTCTTGAGCTTGTTCCTTTCGAATCCTTGAAGGATTCTTCAACTCATGTGCCTCTGCAAGGTATTCACATGCACACAGTGTTGTCCCTTCTGAGCTTCTCAAACGCTCAGACCCCTAAGGGATTTTATCCTTCTTTCTTCTGCCACAGATGGAGAATGTAATTCCCTCCTAGCTATCATTTTACTCAAGCAACCTCTTGCTGAGTCTGCAGGGTGTTCAATAACCCTATGAAAATCCCTCAATGGATTCTTCCTCCATAATACATAACTCAAAGAGTTCTCTTCTCTTTTGTGCCTTTCTGCACAATGTCTCAATGCCCACCTGGCAGAGTATATTTTCTCAGAACGTTCAACAATTCTGTCCTCTTCTATGCACCTATGCACCTGCTCAATGCCCACTTGGCAGAGCTCTCAGAATCCTCAGTGATTCTGGTTCTCTCTAAACTCACATCAGATTTCTTCGTCTGTGCACTCCTTGCACCTGCTCAATGCCCACCTAATAGAGATTCACAGAACTCCTTAGAGATTCTGTCTGCAAACTGTGTCTCTCATAGATAGCCTTGCCTCCAAGGTATTCAACAACCTTGAGGTCTTACCTAAGTTGTTGATTTCAGTTCTTGTGCCGCCGCACGTCTTTGTCTGAACCCGCAGAATTCAAAAGTGCAACCTCTGTGCACGGCTATTAGAACCCGCAACGTTCTTTCACACCCTCCTGGTATGAAGCCTCAAATACCTTCACCTGAAATCAGACACACTCCTGCAAATGAAAACCTACAGTATACATCTACAACATAAACTAGAACACACCAAGGTGTCCACATAATACAAAAATACATGCAGGAAAAATTGCTTCTGTTTATATTAATAAAAATGCCTCTTTACAAGGGTGTTCCTAAGCACGGCCTGTAACAAGGCCTCGACTCCTTCTCTCTTATGCTCTCTACTCACAGACTATCACACACTAACTCTTTTCTCCAACTAACTACTCTAAGAGATACAATTCATCTTTTACATGAGGAGGCTCTTCGAGATCTTCCCTCCAATCTACCTACCCTATTCAATTACATTGAATGGGATGTCTAGTCCAGCATCTGGATCTAGATCTCAGCCTTACAAAACATTAAAGGCCTTCTTATCTACAACCTGTGTAAAGGCACGACTCTATGTCTCAACAACCTAGACATTTAATTAAATTCAATTACAAAATAGAAGATGAGGGTTGCGCCTCTCTTCAGCCTTGAATGCACGTGCTTGACACGACTAGTTGGTTGGCTGGCTAATGTGGAGAGATGCTCCTGCATCATACTCCTCAGCTGAAAAATTCATGAGATCCTACTCATGAGCTTCCCATCTCTGACGTTGAAATCCTCCTGGATCCCAAATCATCCTCTGGAGCTGATCATCCGCTCCATTTCCTTGCTGCTGTTGTTTCTGCTACGTTGTTGTTGTTGTTGCTTCCTTTCTGCCCAGGCTTTCCTTGCTGGCAGTTTCTGTTGGCCGAATCATCAGCCTTCTGATCTCCTCAATCACTGCATCTATCTTCTCCAATGGTTGGCCCTGTTGTTGTAGTCTCCTCAGCTGCAATTTTTTTTGGCACTTGGGCAGATCAATGTGATCTCCCACACCTCCTTCTTCATCTTCATCTGTGGCCTCAAGTTGCCACTCTACTGTAGACTTCAATACTGTAGTCTCTTCTTGACTGACTTTCTGTTCAGTCACCTTCTTTGACAGCTCAACTTCTTCCATTTCTCTTGCTGGCTCTGGATTGTTCAGCCAATCCTCCAACATCTCTAGCTCCCTCTCCCATGGAGTGGTAAATCTGTCTGCCTGCTCTTTAGATTCCTTTGCTGCTAGCTTCAGTGCTACATCTTATTTCTTTTTAGCTCCCTGGCCAAAATCATTGAGCCATTCCTCAAAATGCTCATTCTCTTTTCCTTCTTGGGCAGCTTCAAATATCTTCTCCAATCCTTCTTTGACAGTCTCAGCTGGCTATCCTTCTGTTGTTGCTGCACATGCAACACAGATTTCTGCCTCCTCTTGGGCAAGTGGTAGGAATATATGTATTCCCCCAATCATCATAAGGCTTCTCAAATACTCCTTTGTCAGCTGCACATGCTGATCCAAACTCATCTCTGAGCTCACCTTCTCTGTCAGCTCTTCTGGCTGATTCCAACTCATCTGCTCATCCCTGCCCACCTGGAAATATGGGATGTCTCTGCTGCCCTCCTGGCAGTCCATGGAATCAACTAATTCCATCTCTATTTTCTTGTCCACCTGGAAAACTGGAAACCTTTCGCTGCCCTCCTGACAGTCTGTGAGATCCTGCAGTGACCTCATATCATTGCCCAGCTGGAAATGTGAAATTCCCTGGCTGTCCTCATGACAATCTCTGAGATCTCGCAGTGATCTCAACTCATTGCCCATCTGGCAAACTAGAATTTTTTCTCTGCCCTCTTAGCAGTGTTTGAGATCTTCAGCTGATCCCATTTCATTCTCCTCACCAAGAATGTCCCCAGTCTCTGGTTCGCATACCTGAACCATTTCCTTAGGTCCATTGAGGTTTTCCACATACCTCAACCACCCTCTTAACATCCTGCGCTGCCTTCTGACCATCAATTCCTTGACTGGCCATTTTTCTTTTGCCTTCCTCATGGGCCATTCACGCATCCATCTCGACCTCTTATCCTGCCACATCTCAATTACAATTTCATCCAGTCTTGCATTCATCTCAGCGAGTTCTTCATCCCATTCTGCGTCACTCATCAGGTCTAGGTCCTTTCTTCTAGAAAATCTACAGCCTTCAGTAGCCATGTGATTGTCCATGTCTGCTCTCCTAGCAAACCTGTTGTTGTCACTCTTCACCAAGAGTGTTTCTAGCTTCATCCTACAGTCCTGTTGACTGCCTTCAGGATTGTTGCCTACCTGAAAACAAATCCTTATAGAGTTTCAGTACTCTGTCTTCTTCCTTTACCTTCTCCCTTCACCTGAAATATACAGGTTAAATCCCGCTCTGATACCACTTGATGTGTGTATCAGAGTGCTTTCCTCTTCTGGCTTCCCTTTCCTTCTCCCTCTACTTGAAATATACAAACAAAGTTCTATTTCTAATACCACTTGATGACAATGTATCAGAGTGCTCTTCACCTCTTATGCCTCCTACGCTTGAAATATACAGACAAGAATCAGGCTCTAATACCACTTGATGATAGACATCTACTACGTTCGCCCACAAGATCATTCCTTCTGTCTCCCTAAGCTGAAGCGACTCATTTGATTCCCTTTTGGAATCTATAATGGAAACCCGATCCACAGGTCCTTCTATTCTCCCACACGATCTTTTGCACCTAACCATGATCTTTCCGACTCAATTTCAGGTTTCGGGATTTTGTGATCCCCGATGTCAAGAGTTCCCGTCCTCTCAAACTCCCGAGCTCCAATGAGTCAATTTGCCGATACATCGCTTTACGCATTAGCCCTCCTGGCTAAGCTCCTGGCCCATATGACCACTATCCCCGTGACTGCAGTCTTATCTTCTATCGGGGTTTCGGACATCGCAATGCTAAAATGCATAAACCTCGTGTCCACGGGATTCCTGATATCCCGACTAGCGATTTCCCGATTGACGAATTTTCCTTTCGGGAAATTTCCTGATTGCTTCGATTGTTGCCACGCGTCCTCCTATGATGGATGGTCCTGATCGCTTCTTGCAATTTCATGACTTCTAATGCTCCAGAAGTCTTGTCCTTAGGACTCTCGAAACGCCGAACTCCAATGCGTCGGTTTAACTTTCTATCGGTACTTTCCTCGATAATCTGGATCTTCACCACGTGTCCCCAACTGATGGACGACCCTGATCCGATCTCACGATTTTTGAGTTTTCGATACCCTGATGACAAAAATCCTCTATCAACTCAAAACCTCGGTAGCCGATATACCGATGGGTCACTCGATCTCTGCCATGCGTCTCCACAAACGGATGGCTCAGATCCACTCTCGTTATTTCGAGACTTGAAATGTCTCGACTTCCTCGACCTCGAGGACTCTGATATCCCGAGTGTCGATTCTCCACTATGCTGACAGCTGGCCCCACAAATGGAACTTCCCTCCTTTCGTGGTTTCGGACTTCGAAGTTTCGAAATGTATGGACTTCTTGTCCATGGAATCCCTGATATGCCGATGGACTCTCCAGATCTCACCACGTTTCCCCCAATAGATGGACGACTCAGGCTTATATCAAGGTTTTCACTGTGAACTTACCCGATCTCCTGTCCACGAGATCCCCGATATCTCGATGGCCACGCCTCTCGTCGGGATTTTCAACCTCCTGTTCACGAAGGTGAACCTCGTGCAGTTCCTGTTAGATCTGAAAACTGACAGGTAACTGGAACAAGATCCAATGGTCTAGATCCGTTCTTCTTGTGCGCTCCTCCTGAGATTCCTTCCTGGACATGAAAACCTTCCAATGGTCCAGATCTCTTCGACCGATCCAATGGCTGCTGTGCTCCCTCCTAAGCTTCTGCACTTTCTTCCGAAACTTGGAAGAATTTCCAGTTCTCAAAGGCCTCGACCTTTGTTATGTCTCCTCTATGAGCTCCAGAATCTAAGTCCTCGCCTGCGCTCTTCAACGATGCTATTCCTCCTGATCTTGTTCCTATCGAATCCTTGAAGGATTCTTCAACTCATGCGCCTCTGCAAGGTATTCACATGCACACAGTGTTGTCCCTCCTGAGCTTCTCAAACGCTCAGACCCCTAAGGGGTTTTATCCTTCTTTCTTCTACCACAGATGGATAATGTAATTCCCTCCTAGCTATCCTTTTACTCAAGAAACCTCTTGCTGAGTCTGCAGGGTGTTCAGTAACCCTGTGAAGATCCCTCAATGGATTCTTCCTCCACAATACAGAACACAAAGAGTTCTCTTCTCTTTTGTGCCTATCTGCACAATGTCTCAATGCCCACTTGGCAGAGTATGTTTTCTCAGAACGTTCAAAAATTATGTCCTCTTCTGTGCACCTATGCACCTGCTCAATGCCCACTTGGCAGAGCTCTCAGAATCCTCAGTGATTTTGGTGCTCTTTGAACTCACAACAGAGTTCTTCCTCTGTGTACTCCTTGCACCTGCTCAATGACCACCTAACAGAGCTTCATAGAACTCCTCAGAGATTCTGTCTGCAAACTGTGTCTCTCATACACAACCTTTCCTCCAAGGTATTCAACAAACTTGATGTCTTCCCTGAGTTGTTGATTTCAGTTCTTGTGTCGCCGCACGTCTTTGTCTGAACCCGCAGAATTCAGAGGTGCAACCTCTGTGCATGGCTATCAGAACCCACAACGTTCTGTCACACCCTCCTGGTATGAAGCCTCAAATACCTTCACCTGAAATGAGACTCACTACTGCAAATGAAAACCTACAGTATACATCTACAGCATAAACCTGAACACACCAAGACATCCACATAATACAAAAATACATGTAGGAAAAACTGCTTCTGTTTATATTAACAAAAATGCCTCTTTACAAGGGTGTTCCTGAGAATGACCCGTAACAAGGTCTCGACTCCTTCTCTCTTCTTCTCTCTACTCGCAGACTATCACACACTAACTCTCTTCTCCAACTAACTACTCTAAGAGATACAATTCATCTTTTACATGAGGAGACTCTTCAAGCTCTTCCCTCCAATCTACCTACCCTATTCAATTACATTGAATGGGCTGTCTAGTCCAGCATCTGGATCTAGAGCTCATCCTTACAAAACATTAAAGGCCTTCTTATCTACAGCCTGCGTAAAGGCACTACTCTATGTCTCAACAACCTAGACATTTAATTACGTTCAATTACAAAATAGAAGATGAGGGCTGCGCCTCTCTTCAGCCTTGAATGCACGCGCTTGACACGGCTGGCTGGCTGGCTAGCTGGCTAGCTGACGTGGAGAGATGCTCATGCATCAAGGAGCATACTAAGTTAACTGGGTGAGCTGTAAATGAAACCAAACTCTCCATAAAACCCCCCACAAATAGTTGAAATGATGGTGCAAGGTTAGAAACATGTGCATACATACATATAATTAGAATAGTTTAGATTACATTTATGCATACGTTAACAACTCAACAATCTCAAGACTTAAAGATATGTGAAAGAATAATAGAAATTGTAGAATAACATAGAGTGCATAAGATCAGTCTATAGGAAAACAACCATTCTTACAGTCCATGTGAACAACATACATACCACTTGAAATAATTGACAACAAAGACAACTCCACACATAAATTCTTCTTTCTTGCAAAAACTGGCCATGAGGGCTTCTCAATATTCATTAACATAGTAAAATTCTTTGAATTATTTATTGCTTCTATACAATGCTTGAAGAGCCCCTACAAAACAAACATCTCCTCTATTTTATACAAAGATTTTGTAACTCTTGAGTGACTATTTGTCTTCCCCTTAAAGAGTGATCTAGGAGGATCCAAAACGCTTACAGAGGTAGGAAGATCTAGAACACTCACATAGGTCTAGAAGGATTCATAAATGCTCAAAATTTGATCATGTCAAATGTTATCTAAAAGGACATCAATGCGTAGATCTTAGCGATAACTTTCCAATGGTGCAAAAGTCGCCCCTCAAATAGAGTTCTTATGCAAAAGTTATAGCTAGTCATAGTTTAGGTCAAACAAGGAAAAAGTCAAAGGTGACATGTGTCACCACTACAAGGGTAACACGTGGCAAGACCTGTTGGGCCCCAATAACTCCTCCTAAATTTTTACAAAATTTAAAGGCCCCCCATTATAATCTTGATAATTATAATGAGCTACAAAATCAACATTTTCAAATAGTTTCATACCTTGGATTGTTTTAAGAAAAATTTAAGACATTAACTATAGTATGAGACATTCATTACAAGAGTATATGTCAAAAGTTAGAAACGAGCATATAAATCTCAATTTAAACAAAAACATTAATTTTTATCAACTATTTAATTTCGTTTAAATTATGATTATGTGTTCATTCTTCTGATCATTAGCAAGTTTGTCTGTTTTGAATAATGGATTCAATACTTCATTAAATAATACCTTGGTTGGTTTCTCATTTTCACAAAATCATTTGGTGAGATTAATTAATTAATTTTTTTTTTCATTTTGCATCTCATTTCAAAATAAAAATAATAATAATAAAAAGAATTATCTATCATTTGTTTGATTTTGTGAAAACTCAAAATTAATATTTTTCTCCTCTCCATCAACTTGAAGCTTCTAGAATTTTAAGATCATATTTGAAATGAAAATATAAACAATGTTTGTTTAGAACTTATAATTAGTTTAAATTCATTTTAATTTTATTGTTCTAGATTTTGTTTTATTCACAATTTTTAGTTTAAGAAATTGTTGAAAACCCATCTCCAAAATCGACCCATTTAGCTCACACGTGGGAATTTTCCCAAACAAATGCATGATTTGAGAAATATTTGTGTCTATTTATGAGGCAAATTTCAAGTGGCGGAAATTATTAGTGACGCCCAGACTGTTCATTCATTGTATAAATATATGAGAAAGTTCAGAGCCATAGAATCCAAGATTTTGAGAGGAGGATTTTTATCCTTTCTCTTTTGTATATTATTTCTTTTGTAAACTTTTTTCTTTTCAAATGGAGTAACAGATGGTTGGAATCTTTGTTAAGCCCTAATATTGACCCATTACCCCTTAATTG
Source organism: Picea engelmannii (assembly GCA_009831015.1). Lineage (NCBI taxonomy): Eukaryota > Viridiplantae > Streptophyta > Pinopsida > Pinales > Pinaceae > Picea > Picea engelmannii. The sequence continues at coordinate 114,105 of ML813695.1, forward strand.
GGGCACATTAGATTAGTAATATTATTTTATTTATGTCGGATTTAGGCCATTAGTTATAATTATACCTCCTAGTCTCCTATATATACCAAGGAGACATTTTCGTTTTGAATCATCTTGTACTTGAACATTTAAGTGGGGTAAAAGGAGGTTGCCTCCTCGAAGAAGCTTATTATCTGAAATTATCTCTTTTCCAGGGCGTTGAGTACTTTTCCTGAGGTTTTTCTGTGCTATATTGATGTTTGATTCTTAACATATGGTATCAGAGCTCAAGGTCTTGGGGTTTCGCTGCTACATCTGAGACACCGTGGAATTTTCGCTATAACTTTTTTTCTTCAATGTTTTAGAAGGAATGACTTGGAGGGTATTTATAAGACAGATCAAGGTACGTTGGGTTCAAAATTTAGCTCCTGAGGCCTTATACTTTCGGAGATATAGCCTGTACAAGATAGGGTTCTGGAATCATCCTGAAATGAGTCTTTGTAGAATTTTCGCTATAAACACGTTTCTGTAACATTTCAGACCCTGAACTACGGATTCCATTTACATAAATTAGTGATTTATCTGTGGTAAAAAGTTAAGCTTCTGGGTCATCTTAAATTTTTAGATACACCCTGTGTAAGATAGGGTATCTGACTAGTCCTATTGGCTAGTCTCAAGAAGGTGTTCCAGGTAAAACAATCATAAATATTTCCTAGAGTATCCAAATTGGGTGGGACTGGTTGCATTGGATCGTGGACAGCTTGTAGTATTTTGGGTGTGAGTTTCAGAATTTAATATCAATTATTTTGTGCGGGGCACACTATACAAGTGAGATCTCCTGGAAAGGCCAAAAATCAGCAAGTTGTGGGGAAGTTATCATAAATTCCACTTGGCACATCCAATTTTGATCAGACCTGTGGCATTGAAGAGA
>ML813695.1:119408-137674 GCA_009831015.1 Picea engelmannii
CTTGTACTTGAACATTTAAGTGGGGTAAAAGGAGGTTGCCCCCTCGAAGAGGCTTATTATCTGAAATTATCTCTTTTTCAAGGCGTTGAGTACTTTTCCTGAGGTTTTTCTATGCTATATTGATGTTTGGTTCTTAACAATCTTTGGAAGAATGGACAAGTATTTTCAAAGAAGAACATGTTTCAGGTTGCTTAATAACTTTTGTCCTGTGAGTAAAATGGTTTTATTTTCATTATAATATCTTCATATTATTTGAATAATTGATTATGCATTGATTTAAATTAGCTTTAGTTTGTTTTATCAATACATGGTTAATTGCTATCATTTATATATTAATTTTTTCAATTTTTAAAAGTCTATTATCCCAAAATTTCTTCCTGGACCATATGATGAATAAATTTTATTGAAACTATATGAGAAAACAATTTACTCTTTGGATTTCATCCTGTGTAGACTTTGTAATGTTTTTTCATTGTTTTCTCATATAATTTCTTGATGTGAAATGTTATCTGTGTCGAATTAACTTTAGTCAATTCTGCACATAATATTTTATATCATGTTTTTCTTCATGTTGTTCATTATCTTTTGGTTTAGTTTATATATGTGACTGATCATATATTCAAGTATTTTGAGTTTACATATAATGTTAGATATCTAGTAACACCATTCCCGAGAATTGGAATTTCTTTAATTTTCAGTTATTGGACATTTCAAGGTCACGAGATATATAATTATTTGTCCTTTTGTCGTTATAAAATCGCTCCATAATATGAAACACTTCCTTGAATTCCTTCAGGAAGTATTATGCTTTCTTTTGTCATAGGTTTTCACTTGAAAAAGGTTAAAAGGAGCTCATACAAATACAAAGAGATGAATTTAGCTTAGTACTACTGATCAATGAGAGGTTAGTAGGTGCATTGCTTTCTTTTATTCAGATTTGTTTATATATGAATGAGACAAAGATTGCAGTAATTAGCTTTGATTGTTTCTGTGTCATTGTTTCTATTGCATTTACTTAGTATTTATTAGTTTAAAATATTTAAACATTAAAAAAACAAAAAGATTTGTGTTCTTACTTTATCTTATTTTGAAACATTATTATGAACATTCATTTTCGCAAGATTTCAAGTAAACCTTGTAAACTGTATATAGATTGTTTATACTCATTTGTATATTCACGTTTCTTTTTAATAAACATTAGTAAGTAATTTATCATTTGTTAGAATCATAACTTTAGATTAGTTTATTTCTTTTACTATTTTTAGAACTGTAGTTGGCTAACAGAGCCATTAAACTCGTCGGGTCAGATCATACCAAATGAATTGGGTTAATTAGACAACCCCGGTCCGGATTTGACCTTCCAGTTGACGGTGTGTCACTTATGCCCGTCAAAAAATGGCGTTAGAAGGAGGGCTGAGTAAATTTAATGATTAAATGGTTTACCCCTAAGCCTGTCATAATTCCATATTTATAAATTTTTCTTCTGTGTCATTTTGAAATGCACTAGAAGGTAGGCCATATTGACAAGATGAACTTGTAGGATTCTTTGTTTTGAATGTATTTAATTCCCCATCTCTCCCCAAATCATTGTGTTCGAACATGCTTTTCACTTCTCATTACCCGATATTCCCAATGAAACAGTTTCTCGCCTGTCCAAAATCACCTTTGATGGTGCGAGGAATGTTTCTGCAAATGATCCAGGTGAATATCGGTGGCCACCCACCTTTTCCGACTGACTCAAAACAATTTTCTGGCAAATTTGACAATTTACTATTTTTAGCAGTTGTTAACTTCTGGGGCCATTTTGAGGGCCCAAATGAAGGTTTTTCGATATTGAAGTTCTCAATGATATTCAAAGGCATAATTGAGCCCCCAAAATGAATCTCCTTGACAATACCTTTCCAACGAGCTATCATACACCTAAAACAGGGATCATATGCAAAAGTTATGACCCTAGGAAGTTGATGTACTAACTTACCCAAACGGGGCCCACATGACTTTTGGCGCTTCATCTCCTAGGGTTAGGTTTTTGGATGTATAAGAATTTTGGAATTCCTGTTTATTGTAAAAAGGCCTTCAAAGCCTCATTGTAATCATCTTCTTGCGAATGTGAGTATCCGTCACATCTCTTCTCAGAGATAAGCTGTCACCATTCTAGCGAGTCTTTCACTCTATATTTTTACAGTCTATGTACATTTATTTCATTAATAGAAATTGTGTATTACTATATATCTATGTTTATGGTTGCATATCTGATACATTTCTGTTATATTATTGGATATACATGATATCTCTATGCATTTCCTTATTATATCTCCGCTCTCATTTCGTGCTGAAAATAATCCGGATTAGTGGTATCAAAGCAGGCTGATCTTGATTGTTTTTTTAGGGCATGTCCCCAACGAGGTCCGTGTATAGAAAGTTGGGTCTCGAGCTTTTCTCTCTTGAAGACAATCAATCTCGCACACCCAATAAACCCTCAATGGCGGAAGAAAATAAAAATGATGAAGCAGACGATCCTATCAATCTGTTGCTTGAGCAAGCTCTCACACGACAGAGGGACGAAATGATGGAGAAATTTTCCCACATCCTTAAATGTTTTCCGATATAATCAGGCACATCTTCATCAAGATACCACTTTGGAGGAACCTCCCCTTTCAAGGTACAAGTTAATTTTGATATTCCTGTATTTGAAGGACAGATAGATGTAGAAGCCCTAGAAAAATGGTTAACTCTACTAGAAGGTTATTTCTTTGTTCACAATTTTTATGATAAAGAAAATATCACCTTCGCACTCCTTAAAGCTCTCCCTCATGTCAAACATTGGTGGGAAACTTACTTGGAGAAAAGTTCCACAGAGGACTCTGGAATATATGGGGCCGATCTCACTTGGGATTTTTTTGTGGATGTGGTAAAGGAACAATATTACCCTATTGGAAACTATGAGGACTAGTACATGAGATGGACTACATTGCAGAAAGAGAGGGGCCAAGAAGTTCCATATTTCACCAATACCTTCCATACCTTATGCACCAAGCTAGGTATCAAAGACTCCGAGTGACATTTGGTTCTGAAATACCGTGGGGCTCTACACAGATACATCCAGGCTGAAATGGAATTTCTGGACATCTCATCACTCGGTGTTGCTTATCAATATGCTGTTAAAATTGAAAAAAAATTTAAGCACTAAAACAAATGGGAGTTCAGGTCTGCAAATCTGCAACAACCAAATTATGACAAAGATGACCCTAACAAACAGTCTCCCGAAAACCAGTCCAAGACATAGGAAAAGAAGGGTCACGGGAAGACAAAGAAGGACACCGAAAAATTGTGCGAATTCCACAAAATCCCATGGCACAAAACCGATGAATGTCACTCAAAAAAGTCATTGGTGGCCGAGATCAAAGACAAAGAGCTAAACCCTGATTCAAAATCTGATTATGAAAATAATGGTAAAGGATAGATCATTGATGCGGACCCCACTGCTATTGTCACGACTGCAACAATTCAACCAGAAAAACCAATTGATCCTGAAGAGGGGGGGTGAATTTTTCATTCACATATGTGGATGAAGGGGATCTCGCTTCATTTTATTTTTGATAGAGAAAGATAGAAGAACCTCATCTCAACAGAGGTCATCAAACAGTTGGGATTGTCGACAACACCACACCCGCAACCATACAACATCGGGTGGCTTCGCCAAGGACGAGATATTCATGTCAGTCAACAATGTCGATTATCATATGGCATCCAACCCTTCAAGGATGAGGTATTATGTGATGTTTCCCCACTAGATGTCTTTGATGTGCTCTTGGGCCAGCCATATATGTGGAAGCGCCACGTTGTTTATGAGTCTCGACCCTGTAGTGTCATTGTTTCTCTGGGGGCCCATCTCTACAGAATACCAGAGGTAGTTCCAACTACTATTCCACCTAAAAAGTTCCGCAAGGTAGTATCTCATATTGCAAATTTCAGCTACTTTACAATCTGTTCAAAAGGGGAACATAAAGACACTGCAACCACTACAGCTTCGCCCCATGCACCTTCTATCCAACAGAAGCATGTCGATAAGGTTGTAGAAAAGTGAAAAGATTTCTTATGCACACCGTCCTCTCATGTAGCCCGACTTGTTGAATAGCTTAAGCCTTAACAGGTTCATGACAGACTTCCACAAATTGAGCAGTGTGACGTCTCCAGCAAGGCAAACAACTCACCAAGATGTAGATTCAGCAAACACTTTTCCCTCTCCCCGGGGAACTTAATGTAATGAATACCATTTCTTCCTAAGGAGGGAGGATTGATCCAGGTGGATATTAGTGTCCACCCACCTTTTTCGACTGACTCAAAACAGTTTTCTGGCAAATTTGACAATTTACTATTTTTAGCAGTTTTTAACTTCCGGGGCTATTTTGAGGGCCCAAATGAAGGTTTTTCGAGATCAAGGTTCTCAATGATATATAAAGGCATCATTGATCCCCCAAAATGAATCTCCTCGATGATAACTTTCCAACGAGCTATCATACGCTTAAAATGAAGATCATATGCAAAAGTTACGACCCTAGGAAGTTGATGTACTAACTTACCTAAACGGGGCCCACATGACTTTTGGCGCTTCATCTCCTAGGGTTAGGTTTCTGGATGTCTGGGACATTTGGAATTCCTGTTTATTGTAAAAATAACTTCAGAGCCTCATTGTAATCATCTTCTTGTGAATGCGAGTAGCCGTCACATCTCTTTTCATAGAAAAGATGCCACCATTCTAGCGAGTCATTCACTCTGTATTTTTACAGTCTCTGTACATTTCTTTCATTAATAGAAATCGCGTATTACTGTATATCTGTGTTTATGGTTGCATCTATGATAAATTTATGTTATATTATTGGATATACACGATATCTCTGTGCATTTCCTTATTATATCTCCACTCTCATTTCGTGTCGAAAATAATCCGGATCAACAAAAGACCATCTTAACAAGTTTTGGTGTAAATGCATCAAGCATGATATTTCTGATTTAAAGGTTTTATGCAGATTGTTCTTTTTTACTTTTAGGGGTCGGATTAAACATTGGTTTGAGTCTTTTTCAGCATATCACATTTTTTATTGGTTTCAGTTTGTAGATGAATTTTTAGATTCTTTTGAAAACTATGATTACAATCAATTGTGTGAAGAATTTCAGACTTTACTAATCAATGAAAATTCATCTCCAGAAGGCTTTTCAACAATAATCCATCATGTTCTCTGTAAATTTAATCTTGATGACATGTCATTTGTACTAAATCTCCTCTATGATGCTTGCTTCCCTTTCATCTGGTCATATTCAATCGCGAATGATGAATTGGTTACAAATCCTATCACTCAATTGCGAGAAGAATTTTGTTTGCATGATGAGAGGAATCCATTCGAAAATTTTGAACAAGCAAGGGAGGTAGAACCTATTGAAAATGTTATTACTGACAATCAAATTGGTTTTTCCTCTGAATCATTGTATACTTAGCCCTTGACCATCATGGAAGAATATTTGATGTTGGGTCAAGGTGAATGTCCTTATTCTTCTAACTCTTTCTCTAATCAGTACTTAAATTCAGTTATTGAAGAACACTTAGGTGATGAAAATGATCTTAAGCATTCTAACATTCCAATGAAACTGATTAGAGATGTAGATCTACAATTGGAAGAAACAACCTTAAACCTTCATCCACAAATCATACCTTAAAGATTATATGTTTGTCATGAAAGTTTTTAATTATATATCATACAAGAGAAAAATTTAGATGATCATATTATGTTGAAGAATTTATCACCAAAACAGAGTGAAAGTTTTAAGGAAAGTGAAGAAGAATGTCTTGAGAATACCATTGCTAAATATCATAGCTCAATAGATTTTTTTCATTTGTTCATTTCTGATTCCTTTTACTCTTTATATCTCGATCTCTTCTTAGATTCTGGTGGACATGATACTTTACCCACGATATCTTACTTTTTTCCGTCACAATCAGATCTTTTCGATATGCTAGGATTTGGTGAAATTAATTCCAAACATAACATTTATGAAGTCGGATTTGATGCTCTTTCACTTTCATCAATCGCATGGAAAAAATACATGTTGCAAGATAATTTTACACAATTTATTTTTGAAAAAGACAATGCACTCATTCTTGGGGAGATCAATGATTCTACATTGCATATTCGTTCTTTGATTAGTTCGAATTTTAATGTTTATGCTTCACATTTTGAAATGATCAATCTCATCAAAGGAAACGTTCAAACCAATAATCTAATTGATGTCATGAATCCTTTTATGATGTGTTCCCCATTGATATATCCATTTCATCGAAGTCATAGTTTGCATCCTAATTTTTATGACAAGATCTTACAATGGATTGAAGATTCCTATCTAAAAAATATTCATAATAAAGATAAAGTTGTGCTTGCTTTCTTTCTACCTAAATATATAGGAAGTACGCATGACATGATTTCTTTAGATCCTCCATGTGAAGAAATGGATGAACACTTAGACAATTGTCAAGAGGATGGGTCACTTCAACCTTGGCTGATGGTTATGTCAGGTCCCCATAATATTGAAAAGTTTTCCAAACTTACTTACACTCTTCCATGCCATTATGATCCATATCATGACAAGATTGCAGGATGGTTGGGTGATTCACACATCAAGAAGTTTGAAAAAAATGGCAAGGTCATGCTTGTTTTTTTTTTAAAGAATATATAAGAGGTAAGCATGACATATTTCTTTTGTATCTGTAAGTACTTCATTCTTTTATTCTGCTTTTTTGATTTTCTATGCCATGTAGGATTGACGATGCTCTTCTGGATGCACTAGAAATACGATTTTACTTAGCGTTTTGACCTATTTAGTAGTTTAGAGTAGGTTTAGGTGTAGGTTTTCTTTAGTTTTATTTCTCAATGATTCTCTTTGTAATAATGCAGTTATGAACACAAGTAGGCACACTAAGAGAACCATAATATGAATGTTGTTAGGGAAGTCCACCTTAAATCTTTTTCTCTGTGCTTTTCGTTGAATATTTATTTTCAAAAACGCAGTATCATTATGAAAATTTTAAATGGAAAGTAAAGAGATAAGTAAATTTGAATTATAAATTCAAACTTGGCCCAAGGTGCCATGAGTAGGACTGCACTCATATTAGTAAGGATTTTTCTATTTTCTTTTAGTCTCTTTGATTTTTAATAATAATGTTTGGTCAAAGTAACATCTTATGCATCGCTATATTAAGAAAAAAACTTGCTCACACATGAGATTTTATATGATTTAGTTATTCCTTTATTTTACAGTGGGATGCTAGTAGATCCAAAATCTTGGGTTTATCTTTGGCCAAAATTGTTTCTGAAAGTGTGATTTTGCTATTTCGATTTTGTTTGTTTTGATATACTTCTGATTTTGAATCCCATAAAATCTGATTCAGTTTATTGTGTGTTCGTCTTTTTATTATCTTTCTTTGATTGAACTTTCTTCTTATTTGTCCTTTTGAATAATTATATTTTTGATCAAAGAGATATTGTCGAAGGAAGCATTCATTTCAAGACTTATTTTTTTGAAAGCAATTTGAAATAGTTCAAACAGTTTTTGATGTTCAGTTTCAACTCTGATAATTGATTTGTAAGTGAGTTGAGTACTATGAAATCCTAAACGGTCTTTATCAGAGTATTATCCCTGAAATGTGTCAAGGTCTTTGGGAATTACGATTATCCTTAGACTTCTTACGCTATCCATATTCTTAAGGAATAACTTTTAAGTGCTTCCCCATTCTCTAGATGATTTCTTAAATGAAATCTAAACTCTCTAAACCGTGATAAAACTTCCTGTTTTGAAAGCAAATAAAAAAAAATGATCAATTGTTCATGTGTATTGCAATTAACCTCCAGTATCACCCCGCTCTCTTTGTCATCAATAAATCTATAATTGTATTATTATTTAAAAGTGGCATAAGAGGGTTGAAAACACTTATGTGTGGGAAGTGTGTGTAAACCCGTTGGGGTACTAAACCGGCTCACTGGTAGTGGGTAAATGCACAGATGATACCAAGACAACTTTGACGGGGTACTGAACAAACCTGCTGGGAATGAAGCAATGTTGGGTCGAGAGGTAGCAGGTATATTCTTTTAAATTAACTTTTATGGAAGTATAGATCATGTGGATACAACTATTGGATGAGATTAAAACATTTGAGTGGGTTAAATGACATCCCTGTCGAGGCTATGGACGCATGTTGATAGCAGTGGCTCTGTCAACGGTATTGAAGTCTTTTTATAAACATCGTGACTCATTGATTAAAACACAACTTCAGGTTATAATCCTCTGTAAAAGTATTACTTTCTTCTTTTCTGATACTTTTCTATAAATCTAAGCTAGTCTTAACATTGTGTAATATTAAAGTGGATTTGTTTCAAAGTAGCTTAAAATTATATACAAGTCTTATTCTTCTTCCTTGAGATGAAATCTTAGATCAGAGATAATTGCTTCAGCCAGTACGTCACCATTTGTTGGGCCCCAACAACCCCCCCTAAATTTTTACAAAATTTAAAGGGCCCCCATTATAATCTTGATAATTAAAATGAGCTACAAAATCAACCTTTTCAAATAGTTCCATACCTTGGATTGCTTTGAGACAAACTTAAGACATTCACTATAGTATGAGACATTCATTACAAGAGTATATGTCGAAAGTTAGAAACGATTATAGAAATCTCAATTTAAACAAAAACGTTAATTTTTATCAACTATTTACTTTCGTTTAAATTATGATTATGTGTTCATTCTTTTGCTCATTAGCAAGTTTGAATATTTTGAATAATGGGTTCAATACTTCGTCAAATAATATCTTGGTTGGTTTCTCATTTTCACAAAATCATTTGGTGGGATTAATTAATTTTTTTTTTTTCTTTTCATTTTGCATCTCATTTCAAAATAATAATAATAAAAAGAATTATCTATCATTTGTTTGATTTTGTGAAAACCCAAAATTAATATGATTCTCGTCTCCATCAACTTGAAGCTTCTAGAATTTTAAGATCATATTTGAAAGGAAAATATAAACAATGTTTGTTTAGAACTTATAATTAGTTTACATTCATTTTAATTTTATTGTTCTAGATTTTGTTTTATTCACAATTTTTAGGTTATTAATTTAGGTTTATTTTTGTTTCACAGGTTTCTATTAACAGTTATTTGGTACGGATTTGATCATGGCTTTATTTTATTATCTAAATATGTTCAATATGATTGATCCAAAAATAATATTGGATTGTTGCAAATAAATTTATGAGCAACAACAGATAAAATTTGGAAATGCGTCAAGAACAGGAAAATAATTTTGTGGGATTGATTGCAGCCAAACCATGAGGAATTTGAAGAAACGGTTGAAAACCCCTCTCCAAAATGGACCCATTTAATTTACATGCGGGAATTTTCCCAAACAAATGCACGATTTGAGAGATATTTCTGTCTCTTTACGAGGCAAATTTCAGGTGGTGGAAATTATTAGTGACGCCCAGACTCTTCATTCATTGTATAAATATATGAGAAAGTTCAGAGCCATAGGATACAAGATTTTGAGAGGAAGATTTTTATTCTTTCTCTTTTGTATATTACTTCTTTTGTAAACTTTTTTCTTTTCAAATGGAGTAACGGATGGCTGGAATCTTTGAGAGAATAGACAAATATTTTCAAAGAAGAATATGTTCCAGGTTGCTTAATGACTTTTGTCGTGTGAGTAAAATGGTTTTATTTTCATTATAAAATCTTCATATTCTTTGAATAATTGATTATACATTGATTTAAATTAGCTTTAGTCTGTTTTATCAATACATAGTTAATTACTATCATTTATATATTATTTTTTTTCAATCTTTAAGAGTCTATTATCCCAAAATTTCTTCCTAGACCATATACTGAACATATTTTGTTGAAACTATATGAGAAAACAGTTTACTCTTTGGCTTTCGTCCTGTGTAGACTTTGTAGTGTTTTTTCATTGTCTTCTCATGTAATTTCTTGATGTGAAATGTTATCTATGTTGAATTAGCTTTAGTCATTTCTGCACATAATATTTTATATCATGTTTTTCTTCATGTTGTTCATTATCTTTTGATTTAGTTTATACATGTGAATAATTATCTATTCAAGTATTTTGAGTTCACATATGATGCTAGATCGCTGGTAACACCATTCCTAAGAATTGAAATTTCTTTCATTTTCAGTGATTGGACATTTCAAGGTCATGAGATATATAATTATTTGTCCTTCTGTCGTTATAAACTCACTCCAGAATATGAAACACTTCCTTGAATTTCTTTAGGATGTATTATGCTTTCTTTTGTCATAGGTTTACACTTGACACAAGTTAAGAGGAGCTCATACAAATACATCGAGATGAATTTAGCTTAGTACTGCTGATCAGTGGGAAGTTAGTAGGTGCATTGCTTTCTTTTATTCAGATTTGTTTATATATGGATGAGACGATGATTGCATTAATTAGCTTTGACTATTTCTGTGTCATTGTTTCAATTGTATTTTCTTAGTATTTGCTTAGTATTTATTAGTTTAAAATATTTAAACATTAAAAAAACAAAAAGATATATGTTCTTACTTTATCTTATTTTGAAACATTATTATGAACATTCATTTTCTCAAGATTTCAAGTAAACTTTGTAAACTGTATATAGATTGTATATAATCATTTGTATATTCACGTTTCTTTTAAATAAACATTAGTAAGTAATATATCATTTGTTAGAATCATTGCTTTAGATTAGTTTATTTTTTTTACTGTTTTTAGGACTGTAGTTGGCTAACAGAGCCATTAAACTCGTCGGGTCAGATCATACCAAAAAACTTGGGTTAATTAGACAACCCTAGTTCGGATTTGACCTTCCAGTTGACGGTGTGTCACTTACGCCTGTCAAGAACACCGTACATTTGTATGGTGCTGATGTGGCTACACCATGGCACACCGTACACCTGACCGAGTAGGTGACTTGGCGTCTATATGGCATAGGTGGATCAATTGTGTATGAGAACATGGAAATGAAAGACCAATAAAAATATACCATGTGGCAACCTCCGTTTGGCCTTGTATGGATAAGGTGGTTTAAAATTTTGGTTGAGAGCCCAGAGTATTGAACCCAGTTCTCTCTCCTACCAAACTAATGAACTTTCATTACACCATGCATTTAAGACTTAACCATATATGGAACCATATCTATTTTAAGTTCTTAACCGTAATAGTTGGAAAAAAAAATACAATTCCACCATTATAATAACCGCAAGTCATATATCCATGGGGGTATGTTTTAAACTATGTTATATATCACCACATTTAAACCTTCACACAGGGTATTGAACTATGGTTTAATAGCATAGTATGATCTATATATGGTTTAAACAAAAGCCATAATATATGGCATGGTCGACGAGGTTTGACCCCATGAACCACCATATATTATTCCAACATTTTAACCAAGTGACCCAAAGGTTCTTTTTTTCATATGAATTCAACAATATATATTTAATGTGTGCCATGAAGTTCGAACGGAGGTTAGGGTCCACGCCCTATTTAATGGGCGGGTCACCGAGGCACCAAAACATGATTTTAGAGTATGGATTGAGTCTCAAGGTTCGCGCCAGAGGTATCAAGACCTCGGGATTACATTGTAAAGCATGCCAAGAGGTTCTTTGACAAAATTTTATGAACTTTATACTCGTGTTTCTCGAAATTTCGCAAGGAATTCGATGTTACACTTTGTTTTTGAGTTTGAGCAATGTGTAAAGAGGTCATTGTAAAACACAAGCATTTGAACATTAATAAAGAGGTCTCTATTGGAAGCAGACCCATATACATAGCCCAAATTGGGTGAACTCTGTTAACAAACTTGTGTATGTGATTTTGGTATTGTTGTTCTATTTCACTCAGTTATATTGCAAGTTGTTTATCATTAAAGTGAATTTGGATAGATAAGTAATTTCACATGTATTTTGCAATCAATCAAACAATCATTATCATTTCGAAATCAAGTTAGATGTTTATGTGAATTAAATAATTATTATCATCTAAGGATTTTTCAGATCAAGTTGGTATCAGAGAAAGGTTTTGACAAGTGTTTTCAAGTGAATGCTTACAAGGTCCAAATCCAAGTGAGGAGAAGGAAAATTTGTAAGTTATAGTCCAGATATTGGTTCAAGAAGCTTTACTTGAAGAAGAGATATGACTTCGCCAAGAAAGTTAGGTCCTTATGAATCTGAAGATGATTTATTTAAGGCTTTTAATTTAATGAAATCTGTGGTAGAAGAAATGTATGAGGGTCAAAAGAAGGCCAAGGAATAAGATACATAAGAGAAAGTTGAACCAGTTAAATATGAAGGAGGAGGTGAAGGAGGTTGACCTTTCAAACCACCCTCACCATCTTCATCATATACAAGTGAACATTCTTCACATAAGAAGAAGTCCACTAAGAAGAATTCCCATGCTCATAATTTGTCTTTATTAAATTTGAATGTTAAGTTCGAATTACCAATTTATGATGGAGAATTGAATGCTGAAAAGATGGACAATTGGATTAAGAAGATAAAGGTATATTATAGGGTGCAAAGGATCATGGATGACACTGCGAAGATACAATTGGCTACTCTTTTTCTGGGCGATACATCCTTGATATAGTGGAAGAGTAAGACACAAGTTGATCTTGTTCAACAAGGTATAGTAATTTCTTCTTGGGATGAATTTACCACTGCAATTTGAAAACAAGTTTATCCATTGGCTTATGTGAAAACAACAATTATGGAATGGAAACATCTCAAACAAGGCAAGGGGAAAAATATCCAAGTATATATGCAAGAATTTAAAAAGAAAGCATTATTTTTAGGAATTCAAATATATGCTCGCAAAACTCTTCTAAAGTACATATTAGTGGCATGCACTCATATCTTCAACATACTATCATGATGTTTAACCCTACAAACATTGATGAAGTATTAGTACAAGCTACTCATCTAGAGGTTAGTCAGCGAAATCATATGATTGAATATAAGAAGCCACACAAGTTCAAAAAGAAACCAAAAGGAAAATGGAAGAGTAAGAAGTCAACTATTGTAAAGAAATATGAAAAAAAACCTACATTTTCCCACTGTAAGATAAAGGGGAATGATGAAGCGTAGTGTTGAAAGTTGCATCTAGAATTACGACCAAAGAATTTCTAGGAAAAGGGGAAGCAGAAGACTGTCGCATCAACTCGACATGATCTGGGATCAGATTTAGAAGATGAATCTAAGATCATGGTAGTAGGAAGAAAAGGTATAACTATCACTAATTCTTCAGTTCAATATGCTAAATCAGAAAGTGTTATGGATAAAAAACAACTACATTTGAACCCAAAATCTGACAACATCCTCCGATACCACCCAAAACATTTGCATTGTCGTCAGATTTTACCTTTAGAAATTGTAATTTTGTTGGGTTTTTTTTCAAATTGGCCCCGACGTTGTCGGATATCCGACAACCATGGAAAAGGCATTAGATATCTGACTTCCACAAAATATCATTAGAACGCTTCCCTTTGACCTGGACTTAGTCAATTGCTCCTCACATTTATTACAGTAACGTTCAATAGTGAACATTCGTCAGAATTCCAACGCCTATTTATTTATAAAGAACTAGAATGCTAGAAACATTATGATATTTTTGTTATACTAGTTGTTAGCACTTTGTAATTTCCATAGGTTGTAGAAGAAAAGACAGAGGTAACTATGAAACCACTTTTGAAGCTAGGATCTAGCCCTGCCAGCTTTAGAGAGGGATCTCTCTATAGGATTTATATTTTTTTTGAGTTTAGAATGTTAGGCTAGTTATGAAAGTTCAATGTTTGTTTGTTTGTTTGAAATATCTGACTGATTGAATGCTTAATTTTCCATTGGGATATGAGGTCTTTCTTTAAAGATAGGGATCTGATTCATCTTTTTATAAGGTTTTCTCCACATGGCAGGGTAGTAAAACTATTTGGATCTGATTAAATTAAATGAAGTGAATGAGAAGAAAAGAGGGTAAATTCCACTAAGTAGAAGAGAAGTTAAGAATTATTTTACTTAATTTCAGATAAAAAACATGAATATCATTGAAAGATCAGAAATAGGGTATACTGAGATACATTATTTTCTTTAACTTTCTTTGAATGATTAGAATTGGAAACACATGCAGTGATTACAGAGAATGAAAAACATTAGACAAAGAGAGAAATCACATCACCAACACTCTGACACGAGAATCCTGTGAATAAGCCCTTTTTTATTAATAGTCGATCCTTTGAAAATTTACACAATAGATTTTGGATGCAAAATTCAACCCTCAATACTTTGAAAAGAGAAGTATTTATACAACTATTTACATCAAATCATGTCATAAATGATCAATATATTTTGGAAGGATATCTAAACTAACTAAATCTCAAATTACAAAAATGTAGGAATCTTGTAGATTTGCTAGGATCTCTAGTGCTGATTTGATGAAAGTTTGTTTATGACTTGTTTCTTTGACTTTGGTTAGTTGCTGCTCCTTGCTGACTAAAACATCAAATTTGTCTTTACTCAAGTAATTAACATAGCTCTTCCCACCTATTTCTACTTTGGATTGATATCTTGAGTAATTTTCTATATATTTAATCCATCTCTGTGTACTTGGCAAAAGTAGCCTTTGTGACGAAGATATGTTTGATTTCATGTTGAATGCTCAAGTCAAACTGTAGTGTCTCTAGGAAAGATTTACCAGTGATGCTTCCCTGTATTCCTACAAACTTTGAATTGTCTTGTGCCACTGTGTTCAATTTATGTTTGTAATCTGGCAGAGTGATCAATTTTTCATTCAGTACTAACAATCCAAGAAGCCCTTTCTTGTGTAGCACCTCAAACTTGTTGAATAACCTCTGCACACCTATGTCCATCACCTAAGATTTTTATTCCAATTGCAACATTAGGCCTTTCTTAGTCATAACCTTCTTGATCTCTAGGATGGTTTCAGTTCTGTCCTCAATCTCCAGCTCTTCTAACTCTTGTTTGTTTTTGGAGTTTAGAAATCAGATGAGCTCTGTGGCCTCTGTTGGTTTTTCTCCCAATTATTCCTTGATGATTTCTATTGCTCCCCTGGATTTATTCACTATTTCATGCTACTCAAAAATGATCTGTATGGAGGGCCATATCTCTTTCATGGATTTGATGATATATGTCCAAATGTTTTCTTTATCTTGGTCTAAGGTATTTGCCATGTCAATCTCTTTCTCTAATTGTTGCAGTTGTTGACTGAGCCTTTGAGACTTATGCATTTATGCCTGATGACTAGCATGGAACATTGGTTTCAGTTCCTGTAATGTTTTTATCTCTTCTTGTAATTTTTTGATTTCTTCACCTTGTATGGACATATCCTCCATAGATTTTACAAGTTTATCAGAGGCATCTAAGATTTGTACTAGGATTGTTGATGGGATTGTTGCTAGGATTGTTGCTGATGTAGACACTTCTGTTGTTTGGACCCCTGTCAGAGGCATTGCATCTAGTGGAATAATGGCCAACTGCACATTTTTATCCTTTTGTTTTATCATCTTGTCCATCCATGCTTCCATTTCCCTCATTTGTGCATTTTGTTCCATGCTTAATTTTAACATTTTTTCTTTGTGACTTTCAATCTCAACCACTTCTTTGGTTTGTGAATCCTTTGTTGCTTGAAACTTCAACTGCTTTATAAGAGATGCTATAACAAGATTCTTTTTCTTTATCAACTCCTCTGCTACTTTGACATTTGTTGGATCATACCCAATCTTAAGAACCAACTCTTCCAATGATTTTATTTTGTTACCTTTGTCCAAAGAAGAGATATTTCCAATATTTAATTGGGACTGGATATTATTCAGATATACCTGCAATTTAGAAGCTGTCATTGAGGTATTTGTCAGGGTTGAAAATATCATTTCTCCAGTTTGTCTATGCATATCCATTTGGTCCACATGATGGACATCTTTTATGTCAAACTCAAAAATAGTTTTCTTGTAATATGTTGTTGTATTTGGATGGGGAACTTGTGCTTGTAAGAATGACATTTGCATTCTTCCTCTTTTTGTTTCAAAAGTTGACAACAGTCTATCTTGAGCAGTAGAGGTCTTCTTCCAGAATTGAGTGTAGGTGTTGTTGTTGAGAAGCTCATTCCTTTGCTTGATTTGCTTATATTTGTTAAAAATGTTTGACTCTTTTTGTCCATGAGCTCATTCAGCTGTCAGAGTAGTGTTTGGATTTCTTTGAGATGCTAGTGATGATGAAGAACCTACAAACAAACTATCCGAATGGGTTGAAGAATGTGGTCCCTCCAACACTATGGTGGTCTGAATTTCTCCCTCCTTCAACAAATCTATTGTATGAATGGTTTTAGCCCTCTTTCTATATACCTAAAAAAATTTAACTGATACCTTTGTGACTGAAGGAGAAACTTCCTTCCTTGATCTTTTCTTTGCTTTCTTTTGAGGTGCATTAGTCTGTGAAGTGGTTACAAAGGTATGTTGCTCCTCTGGTTCTTGCAATGTGTTTTCATACCACACTTCTTGGTTCATGTATCTTTCTACCTCTAGTCTCTATGTGTGTACATAAGGAGTGATTTTTTGTTTAGTCTTGAGTTCAGAAATAAAACCAAATGGGTCATATTCCCAAGTGAAACTCAGAGGAAACCTCATTTGTTTCAAAATACTATATGCTTCTTCTCCTGTTGATATACTATTGCAAATGAAAGGGCCAATCTGAGTTTTAATCCAGAGTTGGTATTTCTTCTTTGCTACAAAAAAATGAATCTCATCTAAATTTACCATTTGCCTTATATATTCCAGTGCAAAAATCCTCACTGGGAAGTATTTGGGAAATTTGTAAGGAGGCAAATCACACCCATATACCCTTATCTCTGTATATTTTTGGTATAAATACCAATACCCTGTCTTGGCTTGATCAGATAGGTGTAAGACCTTCTGAATTTCTTCACTGACCCTTGGCTCTGTGTTGCTGTTCAACAAAAAAACAGCTAGATGAATGAATTGATCGATGAAATCCTTAAAGTTGTACTCTGTTAAGTTTTTCCTCACCAATGAGGTCCATGATGTAACTGACTGTGGGATTCATTCCTTATTTAACTTCTGAAGTGCACAAGGAAACCTATCTTATTGATAAAATAGAAACATGTAAACCAAAATTGAAGAGTATCTAAACATCTCTCTTCGGTTGGAAACTTGAAGAACTGATCATGAATACTATCAGCCATAAATTGACTGAAATTAAACTTAATGGAAACCTTTTCCGTTGTAGAAAATATGGATAGAAAACCTAAAATAGGCTCATCCACCCATTCATCTAAGTAATAACCTAACAGGTAAGAAATCATGGATATGATCTGGTTGGATTTGACTGTGAAAATGAAAGAGGGGTAAGGTGGATTCTTCTTGGGTAATTGGGCATCTTCAAGAAGAAAGATCTCAAAGATCTGGGCTCTTTGGGGAAAATTTAGCTTTTGGTATAATTCATTTATGGATTCAACAAAGAGTAGAGTGTCTGAGTCATTTTTAGGGATCTGCAACATTTGGTCGATGGCTTTAGAGGTAATTGTGAATAGTGTTTCACCAGTGGAGGAGGCAATGGCTCTTTGGCCAGGAAAGTAACTGGTTTGGCATCTGAGGACAAATTTCAGGAAGTGGTGGGTCTGAGGGAACATATACAAGGGAAAATTGGACTCCCAGAGTCCAATTTCATCGCTCTAGTCAAGGAAAATCTCTTTTAGCCAGGAGTGCAATTCAAAGAAGTCGAATTCGCACCTCGGCTCTATAACTTTGTAATCCTTGTCTGCCAAAGGGAGGGGGAATCATTGGGTTCTCGGATGTGTCGTCAAGCTTGAACTTGGGGTCCATGATTGACATAATTTACAGTAAAAAGATGGCGAAGCTGTATTACCAGGGTAAAAATTCGTCTATTGACAATGAGAGATGGTGGCGTTCAGCTTGAAAACTTAGTTTGACGTGGTCTCCATGCTGTCTTTCTTGGAAAACCATGTTATTGGATGAAAAATGAGGTTTTAATGTGTATAGTGGATACTCGTTATGGTGTGGGGTCATTATGGGATGATTAACGGTCACAAGGAACACTTTAATTGGCTAATGAGTATGTTTAGTGGGACAGGTGACACATAGGGACAGGATAGTAATGGCGGGAAGAGTGAGTTGTAT
>ML813695.1:137689-150629 GCA_009831015.1 Picea engelmannii
GAGGGGGGGATCCAAAATGCCGAGGACACACGACGTTGTGTGGGATCGACGTGGGGAAAAACCACTTTTCAGAACCCCCCTCCGTTGTTAAAGGTAGATAGATCCGAGGGGGTCGAAAATGGATGATGACTGTTAATTGGGGAAAGGTGGATGCCTCCAATGTAGATTTGTGTGGATATTAATCACTACAAGAAAAAACTTCTTGTCCACTTCCAATCTTAGGATAAAAACATATGCCATAAAACACAAAGTTTTCCTTTTTGAAAACTTTACATTATAATTTTATTTCCCTATGCTAAAATAACCAAACTTACTCAACTTAGGGTGTATTTTGAAATGAAAACCCCTTTCAATTTTCTTTGAAATAAAAAATCACTTAACCTATCTTCTAACCGAGGCATCTAACACATTAATCCAGCTTAGACCGTTGGATTGATTATTTCTCTACCTAACTACTTTGGCCAAGATTAAACAGTTTGACCAAACTTATTCTCTAACCTATCAACAACAAATTTAAATTTTTTGATCATGATTAGAATGTATGATTCAAACTTATTTTCTTTTGATGAGGTTGTCTCATTTTTTCTCTTTTTCTCTCTCTCTCTTTTTTTTCTTTTCTTTTATACCCTCTTTTCATTTTTACTATTTTTAATCTTTTTTTTTTTTCTTTTGGAAATCATTTGCAAAATGAAATATTATTTACAATATAAAATAACTAGAGGAAGAAATTTCAATCACCAGGTGATACTATGAAATATAGGGCTATAACAATGGCTCCACATGGGGATGTTCCTCTCCCTGTGAGGTGCCAAGAACCAATGACTGATATCCTTGAATGATCTCCTCTAGTGCATTGCTTCCTCTGTAAGCATGAATTATATAAGGGTATTTCCCTAAATTCTCAAATTTTCCATGCTTACCCTTCTCTTCTTTCCTTGAATCCCATTTCAATACTTTGTCTCCTATATGGAAATCATCAGCCTTGGTTCTTATATCATAGATCTTATTAATATTTTCTTGGATCACTTGAGTTTTGTTGTAGACCTCTTCTCTAGATTGTTGCAACTGTATGGTCTGATTTATTCTTCGTTGGATGTCATTTGGTTCATTTTGTACTTCTTGTAGTAATTTCATGAAAGGGACACCTAAAGAAGTGGGAAAAACAACATCAATTCCACAAACCAACTGATATGGGGACATGCCAATTGATCTCTTAGTAGTAAGTCTGTCTTTCCATAATGCATTGACTAGCTTGTTGTGCCATGACTTCTTGTTATCCTGCAACAAATTTTTGATGATATTGACCAAACTCTTGTTGGAAAACTCTGATAATCCATTCCCCTGAGGGTAATAGGCAATAGAGTGTCCTAAAGTAATCTAATATTTGCTGCAAAAATACACCATATTCTTTGATTTGAATGATGTTGCATTGTCAGTGATGATCTTCCTGGGACATCCAAATCTTGAAAGAATGCTAGTTTCTAAAAGCTTAATAATCACAACATCAGTGGCTTTCCTTGTAGGTACAACTTCAATCCACTTGGTAAAATAGTCAGTGGTTGTGAGGATCCACTTGTGATGGCCTAATGATGGCGGATGAATTTCTCTAATGAAATCCAAACCCCACTGTTGAAAAGGAGTTTCAAATGATATTGGTTTCAACGGAAAATGCAACAATTTCCTTTTGCCTTCAAAGATTTGACAGTTATGGCATGAGGTCACTTTCCCATGGACATCTTCAAATAAGGTTGGCCAGTAAAAATCAGCTCTTAAAATTTTGTTGTAGTGGTATTCCATTTTAAGTGTCCAACACAATCTCCTTCATGAAACTGTTGCAAAGATTTATCCTCCTCATCTTTCAATAAAAAATTTAGTAAAATCCCACCAACATCCTTCCAATATAAATTGCCATTCAAAATACAATATTTTATATGTGCACCCTCATACACCATTTCTCATATTTGTAAAGTATGGATTGAACAAGGCCTTCGACTAGTTCCCGGCTCCAGAGAATTATTCAATCACCGAATCCAACCCTAACGTCACCAACGACAATCCACTTTACATATCGGAGTTCAACAACACGGTGGATGTAATTTTGTAGAACGACAAGAAGATGGATGGTACAAAAAAGATTCATCCATGGCATTTTCACGGCCATGATTTCTGGGTTCTTGCTCAGGGAGACGGGGCATTCGATCCACTCAAGGATACATAGAATTTTAATCTGATAAATCCACCCATGAAAAACATAGTGGCTCTCTTTAGATTTGGTTGGACTACTATAAGATTTATCGCTGACAATTCGGGAGTATGGGCTTTACATTGCCATATAGAAGCACATTTATTTCTGGGAATGGGAATGGTGTTCGAAGAAGGGGCTAAAGAATTGGATGATTGTCGAGATCCATCATGGGCTACGATGAGACCAAGGATTTTCTGCGCCATTGAAATACTCACAACCTGGGCTGCGATGAGACCAAGGCTTTTCCTGCGGAATGCTTGGCACTGCTTGCAGCTCCATTTCTGCTACTCTCTTTTGAAGCTGTTGAATAGCTTCAACAAAATTCGCCACTTGACTCTCCAGTGGGTCTTCTTATATCTGTTCTAAGCCCATCACAGAGCGAAGTGATCTAGTGATTGCTTCTTTAACTCCAACCTGGTCCTTGAGCAGTTGTTCTTTCTCCTTCTGAATTTGGTCTCTATCCTCTGCGAACTTCGTCTGGATATCATCTTTTTTCCTGTTGCGCAACTCAGCTTTACTCTATGGATTTATCTTTTGCTTGCTTTAGGGCCTCTATGGCCTGTTATTTTTCCTCCTAGACACAACAAAGGCGAGATTCAGTCGAGTCTGCTAATCTTCATAGCTAGGCAGGCTCATCTCCCAGCTCAATTCCTTCAGATGATGGTGGCGCAGTAGACACTGTGCGACTGGAGTAGAGGGCTTGTTGTACCCCTTTCAATTCTATTTCGATCCTATCATACATGGTCTCTTGCTTTGCTTTGCTTCTCTATAAGATATATTCTGAGGCGTCTGACACAACGACAATGATCAATTCAATGTCATCCATCATGAGTGCAGTCTGAAATGGTGGTTTATTGGCTTTTGATTTCTTCCGCGATGTAGGTTTCATGGGGGAAACCTTTCTTTTCTTGGATGGCTCAGCCTCATCAATGGGATCCTTAGGCGGTGTTACCTCACCTTGCTTTTGCTTGTCTTCTTCCCCGTTGTTTTCTTCTTTGTTTACTTCGTTGTCCCCTCCTCCTTTAGGTGAATCTGAAGCAGTTTCTTCTGATGAACTGTTCAACTCATGTACCTCTTCCTTCTTCTTATTTATGCTGCTACCTGATACATCATACTCTTCACAAGTGACCACAGGACTTCCAATGAGGTCGGGGTCAGACAGTTCTGCCTGGTCGACTAGTATAAGGAATTTTGTAGGCCATCCCTTAGTTATTTCTTCCATGTCCTCCTCCATGAGATTATAGTAGGATTGGAGATGTTCTTTATGTTCGTCTCCATGCGCAGTGATATAAATAAAATGTCTATATACGCGGAACTTCGCAAAGGGCTTGAACCTGTGCAGGGTATTCGACGTCATGCGAGGGAAAGACTCAATAGACCTCTTTAGCTGCAGGTAATAAGTGTGGAACACCACATTTGCATACCATTTCTTCGTCATGTCGCTCGAATACCAGAGTGTAGTGAAATTCATAGCTAGGGGTTTGAATGGCTCAATTTCAGGGAAGGTCACTCCTTTCGTCATCTCCCAAGCAATGAAGGCAATGCGGATCATTATCCAACTAAAATGGAAATTGTAGCCCTGGTCCTGAGCTTCGCGACAATCTTGTTCTAACTAGTTGATGAGGTAGCTCACCCAGTTCATTTGGATCCCTTCCACACATTTTCTTGCGAAGTCAACAATGAACCCTGTGACCTGCGTGGGTCTATTTTTCCTAACTAGCTTACTAGAAATCAACTGCCAGGCTAGGTGCACTACGCCATTCTGGATGGAGGCTACCTTGTAGCCTCACTTCCCTTTCTCCACATCACCATAGGTATCTTTGATTGTCTATGCCAGGGTGCAGTCCCAAAGGTCCAATGACGAGCTTCCCGGTCATAGTTGTGTTTCTAGCTGTTCTGGAGCATTGGTCTAATGGTCGGGACACCTCCAATGGTCATATTTCTTTGCCATGGAGAAGTGTTTATCTGCATTGTTCTTCTATTCCAACGAGGTTGAAGTTATATCTATCTTCCTTCTGCGAAGTCCTTTATGGTACCTCTTGCACTTTTTCTAGCTTTTCTCTCTTCTTATTGAGCTTTCTAGCCTTCTTCCCTATGATCTGAGTTACTAGGTTCCTCTTTCCATTATGATTCTTGTCTGTACTTAACATAGTAACTTCGCGCTGATGAGATTTTTTCATAGGGTTCGAGAGTAATACTTCTTCTTTTTCTGGAGTAGGTGCTCTACTCTCTTGCATGGATAGGTTTCTCAAGCCTTCTTGCGTTCTTTCAACTTTGACAGTCGGGTCTCTGGTTCTTAGTAGCTTCGACTTGTCCTCCTTCTCTTCTATTAAGCGTGCTATTCTCCTAGCCATGAAATTCCTTAGTTCTTTCTTTTTCTGTTCTATAGCTTCCTCTTCTTTTTTCCTTCTGACTTGATCTTTCTCAATCTAGGTTCTTCCTAGCAAAAGAGAAAATGGGGCATTGTTCTCAACAAACTTAATGACCTCAAATTCTACCTCTATTGAAGATCCATGAGCACTCATAGGTATCTGGGTAAGCCTTCCACATAGGGTTATCAATTTTCCTTTAAACAATCTTATTCCTCCCAGTGAAGGAATCATAGCTGGCTTTCCCAAAATTTCCAAAGTTCTTTTTGTCATGATATTCACTTGTGTTTCTGCATCCAATACACAGTCTATGTCGAAGTCTCCTATTCTTGTTTCTATGCACTCTTTCTCTTTTAAGATCTCTGATAAACTGATATCTCTGTGATCATTCAATGTTTCTTTCATCTATAATAATATAGCCTCTGATTATTTCTGGTTTTTTAGCATATTCTTAGTTTCTTGGTCTTCCTCATGGTTTTCTTGTCTCATGTTCATCTTTTCAACTTTAGCAATCATTATAGGGCAGTCTAGTACTTCATGGTCCATATATTTACAACAAAGGCAAATAGGACCTCTACCAGGGCATTCCTTAGCAAGATGCCCCGGTCTTCTGCAACTGTAACAAAAATTTAATCCTCTCTTTCTCCTAAACGATCCCTAACATTTCCTGTACTACACACTGGTATCACAGTGATGAACCTACAAAAAATTCTTTCTAGGATCCTACATCCACTTGTTAGTCCAAACATTCTTTCTATGCATAGGAATAACATATCTTTCATTATTTCTATCAGATCTATTCATTTCATATCTTCTTTCTTCTATCTATGCCCTAGTTTTCAAACTAGGACAAAATCTATCAAACATACCTAGATCCATTCTTTCGAAGAAAAATTTTCCACTTATCTTACCTTTATCAGAGCACAAATATTTAAGATCTTACCTCTTTTCTTCAGATCTGATTCCTCTCTTAGCACAGAGCTTCGCAAGTCAAGTAGAATACTGTGCACTAGGGAAACAGATCTACGCACAAAGCTTTCTCCTTTCTTCAGTTCCCAACAATCATGGTTCCAGGTCCCAGCAACGAAACCATTTGTTGGCACAGGGGTAGACCCAAGGTTCAATTCTTCAACAACGCACCAACAAAACCCTATATATGGACCCTTTCAGCAACACCTGCGAAGTAGATGAAGTCTCACCTGAGGTAGAGGCAGGGGGTTGTAGGATGTAATGTCCCCATTTTTGGACATTATAACATTACAACATTTCAGTGTGTTATGCCTACCCAAGTAGCCAGAAGTAGTTTATTTGGGTTTGACTTGTATCGTTCATCATCAGGATCCATTCCGCACAATTGGACTTTGGTTCCATTGCATTCCGACGATTTCCGTAATTTTGAGTTATTATGGGTCATATCTTAGTTAAATTCACTAAGAAGGTCATAATGGGCATATTACTTGGTGAAACATATTAGTGTAATAGCTCATTGGAATCGGGAGGAAGAGCATTACAGGATAAGATGATGAGACATGACTTTTAGTGGCCGAAGAAGCCATCAGGATGGTTAAATCACTTTTTAGAGGAAAAATGATTAAATAATTAATTAATTAAGTGATTTAATCAAGGAATAATAAAATAAAGTAAAAGTCACTTGGAGGGAAAAGGTCAACAACGAATTAGGGTTTCAGGAAGCTATAAAGGAAGGGTAAAGCAACCTAATTCATTATGCATTGTTATGATTTGATGTTGAGACTTCTGAGAGGAGGAGGAGAGCCGACCTTACTGTTTTGTGGATTTCTGGAGGAAACCACCACCATTGATCGGTTTTGGTGTTGAGAGACACACCCTAGCCCATCAGAGATACCATCCAGGTATTTCACCGTTCATTTCAGGAGAGTTTATTATGGAGGGCACAGCTCAGCCAAGGAGGGCGCAAGTCATTTTGAGGGTTTAGAGATCTGTAGTAGATCGTTGTCCCAATTGTAGATTCATTCCGACCCAGTAGAGATCCAGCCAGGGCACTTCCATTGAGCCATTCATCATCAGATTCCGACGATGGAATCTTGCAGATTGATCCATCCAGCCATTTTGGGCGTAGTCATTCCGGACAGACATTTGGCGTTGCATGCAGGTGTTCCCTATTAGATCCGGCCAAACCCTTTCGACCCATTTCATCATTGGATGAGACGATCGTTTTGAGCTATATAACAACCGATTCCAACGGTGGAATCCTTTGGGGCGCATCCAGTGCCCAAGGAGGGGCGCAAAACCCCCAGGGGCTGAGATCCAGTGCCGTAGAGGTCCGATCCGAGTTCCGACAGATAGTTATTCCAGTGTAGAGGCTAGGTCACATTGAGTGGAGCATTTTCGAGGCCATTCTGACGGTGGATTATTTAGATCGAGTTTTCCAGCTGGTAGTGGTTACTCTGTTTCTCCGGGATCGCTCATTTTTGCCTATCTATTCGTGCATGCAGCAGATCTGCTGTCTTCTTACGGTCACAGGTATTTCTTTGTTATTTGATTGTATTCCAGTACAGATCCAAGAGATCTGACTGACGTCTAGACTCTATATTTTTAGTAGGCTATTTGTATTTCCATGCATGAATGATTATTATTCATGATATTGAGCAGTTGACATTCTATACTCTTGCATGCATCTTTACATGATTGTTAAACCTTCATTATGCAACATGCACATGTAATAACCGACATGCAACCACAATAACCTACATGCAAACACAATAACCGAAGAACATCTCAATCACACAGCTAAAACACATCCATAAAACCCTAGTGTATCAGATCTGCACGCTCGAGCAGTAGAACAGTAGCAAATATCTTGATCAGCCAGATCAGGGATATTTCATAGGACTCAAGTGTCTACAACCTAGATAGGACACATATCTATGATTACAACACTCTAACAAAGTACTTAAAAGTTATCATTCATTAATATTTAACCCTTATTCACATCGCAGATAAAACCCTAATTACATAACAACACGGTATGCATTGAGATATAACACATTCAAGCACTTAACACAGATAAACAGATCAGATCTAGCATTCATTCACATTACTAAGCACTAAGCTATTATATCATATGCATATAATCATACATAAAGATAACGACACTAAGCATAAATCACATCAATCACACAAAGAAACCATAACACAGGATATACATGGTTCACCCCCAGCGTGGGGCTACCTCCACCAAATCTTCTTCTTCTTTATTATCTTCTGTCAATCTCCTTACATACACAGAGCATCAAAATCCAACTCCGCATGGGACAAGAGATCTGCACACACCTCGCCAAATCCTCCTTCCCCGAGTAGATCTAGGCATAGAGCCTTACACAGTCTGCGCTTACAATCACTTTCACTTAGCTCTGCAAGTCTTAACACACAGTATGCACAAAGCCTCTATATCCACACTAATTCGATTCTACTAGGCCTTCTCTAGTGTCTCTTTCTTACATCGCCTATATATATTTATACATTACAAAGAGGCCTAAGCATGGGTAAAACCCATGGGCCGACATCCCATACCCATTACATAAACCCAAAACCCGAAAAGTCCACAAAAGGTGGCGAGATCCTGCGATCTCTTCTTTTCCTAGTGCTCCGCCTTCGACCAGCCCGTCGAACTCCCAAAATTGGTCAAACATGACCAACATTTCCACAAAACCTGGTCAAGGGCCAGCAGTGTCCAAGCCACATACCCTTGGTGGGCATTTTTTCTCCATTGCCACCATTGGCAACGTTCTTGATCTAGATGGAGAACACCATACTGGAGTTTGGCTAACTCATATGTAATGCCATATAAAGAGAAATAATGTTCCATTTGAGTTACCCAGCCAGTGGGATCCGAGCCATCAAATTTGGTCACATCCACACGCAAAAGGTGTAGGTCATGCTGAAAGTGATGGGGCTGAAAATTTTGGGAATGAGAGGAAGTTTCACCTTTGGTTTGCAAAGGTGGGTCAGATGAGGGAATATCTACAGGGATATGCAACTTGGTGCAGATCATCGTAGTGATGGATTCAAGCTGGGTAGCAAGGTATTGTTTGAGGTCTTGTTTGAGGTCCTCTATTTTGGTGTTGATGGAGGAATGCATGTTTTTATTGATGGTGGCAATATTGGCATGGAGCTGTCTCACTTCTTGTTGGGTTTCTGTGAAATTAGAGTGCAAGGCATTGAAGCGAGCTTCCAAGTCTTGGCTACGGGTGTGGGCCATGATGAAGAGGGAACACGAAAAGGGGCGGGTCGGACCACACACAAAATGGGTTATGGGTGAAGTGTATCGCAACAATCAAGATGACGAGTTGAATCCAATGGGGTAAAGCCCAAATAAGGGTGTTGGAGGGGGGTTGGGTCCACTAGAAAATAAATTGCAGAAAAATGATAGGTATGACTATGATAAGGGAGAAGAGAGAAATCCAACGAGATATGTCTCCAATAATGGTGCCAATAGGATCTAGACTTTTTTTTCTTACTCTTGTGGAGTTATACCCTGATCTGAAGAATATTGCAGTGATGAAATGCCCAAATGCTTAACAACAAGAAATGTGCAGTAATTTCGCAACCCGAATGTAGGAGACACAGTTGCATGACAATAGATATTTTCTGTTCTATTTTTTGCTTCCGTCCCAAGGGTTAGGGTATTCAAGAATTCTACAGACAAGGGTTTTCCTTGTGTTATAGCTCTCTAATATACATGTGGGTTCCAACAGTAGTACTCATCCCAATATCTCAGGGCACCAACTAAGGAGGCTAGATTGTGCCCTTAGCCATACTACCTCACTACCTAGGTACTAGAGAGTATCTTCCTGAGTGTTGTTCTCGTGGCATTATAGCAGTCAGGCAACCGATCAGTTTATCTATGGAGGGCTTCAAGAGATCTGGGTCAATCTATATACATGTGTTGTCTGATGTGCTACCACTCAAAGGGGTACCAACAAGGGTTACAAGGGTGGCCAACAGATGTGTGCTTAAGTACCACTTGTATTTCCTACATGTATGAATCCCCGATCGCAGGTTTATCCACATAACGACAGATCTCTGTAGCTTAAAGATGTCAGAATACATCTCTACCCTGAAAAAATTTAACCCACAATTTTCTGCCGAGGAAGGTTCTCTGATACCACTTGTAATATTCCAGATATAAAATAGTATGCAAAACATAAATAATTAGCTAGAAATGGCAGATAAACAATCATATAACTAGAATAACACCACAATAATACCAAAACAATACCAGAATAACACCAGAAAGAACACTTTGATTACTGAGAGCAATGTCCACTTGCCTCTTCTAGGGGGCAACCTCTAGTAGAGCAGAGCTCTATTACAATAATATCCAAGACAAAACTTCTCATACCCTCTACCCCTATTTATACTAAATATGTCTATCAAAAGAACAATCTAGAGGAAGATCCTTCTAGAAGCAG
This sequence comes from Picea engelmannii, assembly GCA_009831015.1. NCBI lineage: Eukaryota > Viridiplantae > Streptophyta > Pinopsida > Pinales > Pinaceae > Picea > Picea engelmannii. Next base: position 147,757 of record ML813695.1, read on the forward strand.
AAGCTTCTATTAAGTCTTCTTACATTTGACTTATTCTTCCTTATTGCTAGGCCTTTATTAATATTGACCTTTATTACATAGAAATATATTATTCTACCTACGTGAGGGGTTAGGTCCCTAACATGTTTTCTTAGATGATATACTCATCTATTCAAGGACAAAAGAAGAGCACAAGAAACATTTAAGAATGGTGTTGCAAGTTTTAAGAGAGCACAAGTTGTATGTCAAACTGAGTAAGTCTATCTTTTATGAAAAGAAGATTCACTACTTGGGTCATATTGTATCAACAGGTGGGATAACAATTGATCTTGAGAAGATAGAGGTCATTAGAGGGTGGACACCACCAAGAAATGTGACAGATCAGAGCATTTATAGGTCTTGTTGGTTATTACTGAAGATTCATGAAAGGGTTTTCAAATATGGCAAGCTCAATCACTTATTTACAAAAGAAGGGAGTGAAATTTGAATGGACTTCCAAGTGTGAATAAAGTTTTCAGAAACTTAAAGACATATTGACGAGTGCACCTATATTAAAGATTGTATATCCAAATGAATAATTTGTAGTGTGCACAAATGCATGCAAGGATGGACTCGGGGGAGTCCTCAGTCAAAAAGATCACGTGGTGTGCTATGATTCTAGAAAACTAAAAGAGCATGAAAAGAATTATGCTACACGTGACTTGGAATTAGTAGTCATTGTACATGCATTTAAAATGTGGAGACATTATGTCATGGGTCGAAGATTTGAGTAAGGACATACCACTATGGTCTGAAGCATTTTTTTGGACCTCCTAACTTATATACTAAATTGTTGTATGATACTTTCTTGTTTGTTGGACAAGAAACCCCCTCCGAGCAATGATTTTGATTGTTAAAGTTTACAGAAGTGTACATGTCTTACTGCCATATAAATTTAAATGTGTGATCTCCTAGAAGGAAATATATTTTCTACTATCACACTACCTTTAATTCAACTTAAAAGTACTAAGTGTTATATAATTGTGAATCATATATATAAAGGTTCATTCAAGTTGTGGCAATGAGAACATTGGTTTACTTGTATGGAAGCTTAACAAGCCATATATTTAGCGTTAGAAACATTTATTTCTCTCTCCGGGAATCACATATAAAGGTTTATGCTTTCTTAATATACATATACTTATTTTATTCATGGTAGCAAGGTAATTTACAACTCTGTTATGACATCATTCAAAAGCGTGTGGGTCAAAACATTAAATGTAAATAACTAGCAACAACCATTTTTATGTAAAAAGTGGTTGATATATGTCGATCGGCGCCATTTTCAACCTTTTTAAATAAATGGCGCCGATCGGCGTATATCAACCACTTTTTACATAAAAATGGTTGTTGCTAGTTGACGACCGACATGCTTGAAATAACATTAATACATTAAATACATTAATACATTAATTAATTAATGTGTTAATATATTAATTAATAATAATACTTTAATTTATTATTGTTTTAATGCTTTAATGTATTAACACATTAATATATTAATGTATTAATAATGTATTAATGCATTAATGTATCGATTAGTATTAATTAATAATAATGCATTAATATATTAATTATTTAATGTATCATTATATTTAATGTATCGATGTATTTAATGTATTTAATATATACATTAATGTATTTAATACATTAATATATTAATGTATTAATACATTAATGTTTTAATATTTTAATGTATTAATACATTAATGCATTAAGTACATTAATGCATTAATATATTAAATACATTAATGTATTAAATATATTGATGTATTAAATGTATTAAATACATTAATGTATTAAATATTTTATAAATAAAACATAAATATTGATACTAAAACATTAATAATAAAGAATTAATGCATTAAAAAAATATTTATACATTATTAAAATATTAATATATTAAAAAAGTATCTATACATTATTAAAATATTAATATATTACTAATAAATTATAATAATGTGTTAACTCATTATTATAAACTTAGTAATAAAACACAAACAAATACATTACCTATAAATTATAATAGTATATTAAATGATACTTTAATAATGTATTATTAATATCTTATCTTATTAATGTATTAATACAGTATTAATAATATATTAATGTCAAAGTAATATATTATTATAAAATAATAATATATTATTATTATTATTAATACATTATTATAGAATAATAAAATAAAACATTTATAAAGTAATACATGAATAAAACATTAATACATAATTTTTTTTATTAAAGTAATAAAAAATACATTAAATTATTATATTAAAACTATTATATTAAAATACTAATACATTAATAAAATATGTATACAATAAGAAAGTAATACATTAATTAATAAGATAATGATACATTAATAAAGTAACTATACATTAATACTTTAATAATATATCACCCAAATTAATATATTATAATAATGTATTAACTCATTATTATAATGTTAAAATATTTTATAAATAACATATTTATAGATTATTAATTAATGTATTAATAAAGTACTAACAAATACATTAAGTAATAAATTATAATAATATATTAAGTCATTATTATTGTGTTTAAATATATTATAGTTAATATATTTATATATTCTTAATTAATAAATTAATGTATTAATAAAATATTTATACATTATGAAACAATACATTAATAAAGTATTGTTAATTAATACATTAATAAAGCATTAAAACAATAAAAAAATATTTAATTTATAATAGTACATTAATATATTGAAGTAATAAAGTACAAATACATTAATAATACATTATTACATAAATAGAAAACATTGACCATCACCATGATAATGACGATAGTTTAGAGTGATAGTCTATGCTTCACCATCACGATAGTTA